>APFE030824177.1:92859-119393 GCA_000404065.3 Pinus taeda | reverse complement strand
CTAAATATGCAATTAAAAACAAAGGCAAACAAGTGTTTTAGGCCTACCTTGGATCCAATGCAAGTTTGTGGAAGTCTCGCTCCTTTACTCCAAATGAGCTCCCTTGTAGCAAGTCTGCAAACACAAGCAAGCAAACAAATTAAATATCACCTGAAAAGCCAATGTGATAAAGCATATTCATCATAATGATCAAGGAATTTATGAAACAAACCAAATAAGGAAATTTGTTGAGAAAAATGAATCTGATTGTATTAATTCAAATCAAACAAGAACTTTACAACATGTGCCTTGATGCTGTACAAGATCCTCCTAGGGTCCAACAAGAAGTCTCCTCTACTTTGACAAGTTTCACTCACTTCCCAATGAAGCCAAAAGGTATGTGATCTCTCCTCTCAAGCTTAACTAGGAAGTCCCAATTCCATCAGCATTTACGCTTAAAAATGTTCAGCTTCTAACCTCCCCAGCAACTAACCCAATGCCTTAATTTATAGTGCAATGGAGGGAAGTTACTAGGTCCTCCTTCAAAGGGATAAAGCCCTCCTTCTAAGGGATAGCTCCTCCTAACAAGGGATTAGCTCCTTCTCTTTTGGGATGCATGAACCACCTTGGAGTGAACAATCCACGTCAAAATTTCTTCTAGAATCATCTAGAATTAACCCAAAGTGATTTTTTTAGAATAAACTTGCACCATTTTGAATTTTACAGGGGTATGCACCCACCCCTTTATAGACAGAGTGTGCAGATACGCAGGTAACATGAACAAAGGGTGCGTGCCCACAGGAAAAAGTGAGAGAAAGTGCGGAACCAGAGCTTTATTGATTTTTAATGTCTTTCTCTCATTTGCAAAGCTTGACATGAAGAGCTGTGGTCTGAGACTTGCTTAGGAGGACAGTATAAGTGATGATAGACCCATACTAACTACAAATAGTCATGGTGACGATATCTTTTTGTAACACTAGGAATTTTGCAATCCGTGGGCTAGCATTGCTTTGTCAATCAATGTGGAATAAACCATTTCCCCAATCTACTTATGAAGTTCAATCTGGTCCATAGGATGAATATCTTTTGCTAGAAATTCCAAGTTTGTTCTAATGTAATTTGTTACTGACTGGGGTTGCTGCAACTTTGGTTTGAAGTAACTCATCAACATTTTTCCTTCTTTAATGTCATAGGCTGACATTAATCTCTGCTGATTTGTGGGGGCCATTTTCAAATACTAACCGTAAATTTGAAGCCTTACAAGATCATTTCTAGCTTTTATCTCTATGAAGGTTTTTTTGATGTCTGAGGCCTATTTGCTTTGTGGCCTAAGGGATGACACTTATGTACTATGTTGTGTTTCTAATTCTTGCATCTGTGAGCTAGCAGATGTTCCTCGCACTGTAAAAGTTTGTTGGTTGGCCCTTTATTCTCTTTGGCTATCTACAGTTTCTTCAATTATTTCCTCTTCTGACAGAGGATTCAGTATTTGCCTCTTTGCTTCAGGTTGTTTTGTTGGTCCACTGATAGGTGTGATAGTTTCTCTGTCTCTCTTTTTACGTCTTTCCTCATTTAGAGGAGTTTGCAATGCTGGAATTTCTGCTGCTTTAGTTAGGGCTAGAGGAATTTTCACTTGACTCTATTCTCTGGACATTACGGGCTGATTTGTCACTATAGGCTATTATGTGGCCTCTATTGCTTTTCCTTTGGAAGTCCCTGTAGCTGGCATGTTGGTTTCCTGTGTAGGCTATTGGGAAGTTGCAAACACCTTAATACTTTAGGGGAAATTAGTGAAATATTTTAGGGAAAAATGTGAATGGAAGTTAGTTATTTAACCTTGTCTTGTTTGAACTGTATCAAGTGTAATGTATGCCTTGCACTGGTGATAAAAGTAAAAACTAACACCTTTAGAGACATTATCACCACAAGTATCATTCTACAACACCATCTACCTACCCTACCTACTTTAGCCTGACATTTTTTCTTCTTTATTTGGGTGCACTTAGACTGGCAAACCCTTATCAACTTTTCTTTTCTTTTACATGGCAAGCCTATCTAAGTCTGCACTTATTACATCAAAGGGCTCAGATTAAACTGTTGAGCTCCTTTTATTTACTCTACCTATCTACTTATCTGCAAAGATTAAATAGTTTGGTCAGATTTTATTCTCTATTTCTAAAACATGAAATTGAAATATGAATGATCCAAGTTTAAGCTGTTTGACTCTTCATAAATTGTGGCAAAAGTTTAACAAGCTGCACACAATTGCTTATTATAGAAAATGAAATAGTAGTGGCATTTGGATTTGCACACTTTCCTGGTATATTTTGTTTGGGGTTCATTTCTTTTACTTTTTTGACCATCTTATTCTTTTTACCCTTTGATTTTTCTTTTAGGGTATACCCTCTTTACATTTTTTAAATTTTTTTATTTTTTATCAATATGGAAAACCTTTGCAACAAGAAAATGTATGAACATATTACAAAGATTATCAAGACAATCATGAAATATGACACCTATTGGTATAGGAGAATAACAGATGCTAGGAGGATGATGTTGGATTAGATAGCTGGGTTGTAATCCTCTCTTCTATTATTAATAAAGTTCTTTGAATTTTCCTCCATACAATCGTGTATTTGTGAATGTTTTCATTTGTAAATTCCATTATATGCTCATTGTATTTATGATTCTACAATGCTTATGATATCATAGATCGAGATTCTTTGATGGTGTTGTTTTGCTTCATTTCTATAGGTATTGTCTAAGCGGGACAAGTAGGAGAAGAGTTACAAGTTCTGTCAAGGAGAAGAGAAATCAAGCAAGGAGCCAAGCGGAAGATCCAGGTTGGTCCCTTGGCTTCTCTCTCATCTATCATACATAGAGGAAATCGCAAATTACTTTGATTGTTTGTTTCTACGATAGCTGCCAATGCTAGTGGGACTAGCAAATCGAAAAGACATTAGTTTTCCCAAAAACACATGGAATCCTACCTTTTTGTCCACCTCTTCCCAAAACTATTGTTCTTCTTCCTCTTTTCCATATTCCAATAGGCCTAGTAGTAGTGGGGGACTCAATTTGAAGCCAATCCAATTGGCCTTCAAACTCTACATAGAGCAATTGTATAGTGGCACTCTCCTTAATGCTTCTTTCATCCTTGTTGGGATGTGATACTCTCTGATTTGCAGACTGTGTAGGAGAGTGTTCCACCTCCTCATACAAGCATGAATACAGTCTTCCCCAAGTAATCTTTCCATTTCCTCAAAATGTGCAATGGCTTGGGCCTGCTCATTGATATACTTAGGGGCACTTTGAGGATTATTTGCAAGCAGCTGATGGACACTGATGAGAGCCATGGGGTCTCATGGCTCAGATCTGATCATTAAGGATTCATTTTGCTCTTTTGCCATCAACTTTTTATTTATGTTTCCCTTTTCTCCTCATGATTCATCCATGATTCCATGGCCATCATTTCCAAGTCTCCTAGCCTAGATTGGGGTCCCATAGGTTCATATCAGTGAGGGCCATGTTTTGCAAATAAAACTCTACTATCTTTGCCTTGTCTTTTGCTGAACTTTGGTCACGTAGGTGTGTAAACTATTTATAATATTGAAAAGGAATGGTGCCTCCCTGTGCCAAAGTCTTGATCTAAAACTGCAACCATTTCATTTTGAGATATACTCCATATGATTTTGCTGGTGTCCTTCACTGTAGCGCCTCCATAGACTAGCTGGCCATGCATGCCAATTATGTCTCCTTTTCTTGTAGTTGTTTTCTTAGCAACTCATTTTCTGTTTCCTAGTTAGTTCTTCTGATTGCCTCTCTATGTCTTACATCACTTAATTCCCTGCCCATCTCTCTAAGTTGGTTTTACATGTGGCCAATATCCTCTACCCCCTTGGATTTGGCAATTTGCATCCATCTATGGCTCCTTATTCTTTCTTTCTCCAGATCAAAGAAAAGTGGGACTGCAAATTTCTATGGAATGATTTCCCCCCCTCAAGGAGATTGTAATAAGAGCCCAAAATAGGTTGGGGGTTAGGTTTTTGGGTCTCTATTGTTTCCTCCTTCCCGTTTGGCTATTTTTCTACCATTTTTTCCAGTTTTTCGGTCTCTTGTAGCTTAGTTAGGGTCTCCTGTAGAACAGTCTGTGCTTCCTATAGAGCTATTTTTGAGTCTTGTAGTTGCACTCTTTCCTTCCAAGTGGAAGATCTGGGACTTCCTCTTTCATATGTGATGGGGATTTTAGAAGGAGATTCTTCCCCTTTAACAGTGGGTGAATCTTCAATTACAACAGGCACTGTTGAAGATGGCTGTGGTTTTCCCATTTTTATCCTTGTGCTTTTTCGAGCCCTGAAGTACATTGATGTTCACCTGTTACTCTTTTCTTTGGGTTTAACAAGGGTGATGAGGGCAGCAAGAGCAGATATTGCCTCCCTTTCTAGGGTCTCAGGAGACACTTCTGTATTTTTTGCCCCTTGTTCCTCTCATTTTGACTTCTCTGTCTCTGCTGATTTTGTTTCCTCTTGCTCCGTTTTGTGTTCTTCCTCCTCTGGTTTAGTTTCTTACTTCTCTATTTTAGTTTCCTCCTTCTCCATTTTAGTTTCTTTCTCCTCTGTTTTCTCCTAAATTTCCTCCCCTTCTTCTTTTTGTTGTCCCTTCCCCTCACTTTCAGAAGGACTCTGGTCATATGTGAGGGCCTTTATATCATCTTCTCTTGTCATGTTTCTGAAGATTTCCCATGCTATGGGGATTGTGAAGGTGTGGAGGGATTCTTCCACTAATAGTTTAATTAACCCATGGTGAGCCAACTGATATGGACCTCCTGCCTTTAACTTAATGCTGGAGTCTATAAGAGACTACAGGAGAAAATAGGGGATGCTGAGTTTTTGGGGTGTGGGAATGTTCATGCCATATCTCAGCTCATGGAGAAGTCTAAAATGGTAGACATAAACTATTATATACCTCCCTTTACAGGAAATATACTTGATTTGGTAACTAACCTCATCCCAAGGGTAAGGTATGTTTGTTCTTCTAATGCCATTTTTGTCTTCTACAAGATGTTCATCTGGTTGGAAGAAGGTTTTCTTGGCAACTTGTCCCATTCTCTTTTCATCTTTGCTCCAAGGTAATCCGAGGGGAATGCTAGTAACTCCACTGATAAATTTTGGGGTGATTTCAATGGTGAGAGCTCTGAAAGTAACAGTGGAATGGGTCTTTGAGCGAGGTACTAAAGCAAGGGAAGACTCCTGAGCCACTTATTCATCAAACCCTCAATTTTTTTCGAAAAATGGAATCCAATTTGCTCTAGTGAAAACGGCTACCACCTCTGGATGTTCATGGAGCCTAACTAAATTTGTGGGTTCCTTCCTCATGAATCCCCCTATCATTTTTCTTATACCCTTCAGGAACGCCCCAGGTATAGATGGAGACAAAAAAAATTGACGACACAGGAAACAAAGAAAAATATGTTTTTTTCAAAAAATAGGTAAAAATGTTTTTATGGAATTCCTCTCTTATACAGGCTTAATTCCTCCTTAGAATTGTATCATTTCTTGCACATATTGATATTCAAGATGGGTCTGTACAAAGCCTACCTCTTCAAGCTAGAATTTGAGCAAAAACCCTGAGTTTCTTCCATAAAAACTGCTTATTGTCCCTCTTGTAGAACTCGTTGTAGGTGCTCGTGTAGAACCAGATCCTGTAGAACCTATTACTACTCTTGTAGGACTCCAATAGCAGAAGGATGTCTGAAACCAATAGAGAATGATGTTTTTGAGGCTATGGATGTCGTATAGAGATTGGTGCAACTAAGTGTACGAGGACAAAATGGAAGAAAAGGTGGTGAAGGAGTTTCGAGGAGGAATACTTATGTCTTCTTTGAGATATTTGCGGTGATGGGGTGAGTTGGCAAAAAGGTACGTTGCTAGATTCATACCGTTGGTCCCCACTACTATGTCATCATGGCTCTTCATGCTTCTTTCCCATAATCAATTCCCATGATTGCATCAGAGTTCATCAGAGTTTTTATAATCTCCACTACCTGTCCTTTGAATTTTCCGTGAGTTGACTAGGAACACGTGTTGTGGCATCTCCAAATGAGCCCAGTCAACTGGATGAGGGTGGCTAGCTAATTGGCCACCTTTATCATTCAAACCTAACCATCTCATTCATTTATGCATATTTACAATTACACAGATGCAATAGACGAGAGGGTTAGACACTTACCTGCAAGTCGAATGTTCGTGTTTTGGTGCATTTTGGTTCCTTCGCTGCTACATGCTCATATTTTAGTTGTTGCATGCCTGTATCTCCTCTGTTGTATGATTTCTACTCCTTGATTTGTGGCTTGTTTGCTTTTTGCAGGTCCCCTCTAGTTAGATCTAATTTAGACATTCTTTTCAAGCCTATGGTTGCACCTTTTTTGCTATTGTGGCTTGATTTTAAAGGGATCAACTGCTACAAGAAATCCTACAGGAGCTCCTATAGCTGCTTCTACCTTTAAAATTTTTAGTTGATTCTTGTGCTAGGAGATGTGAGGATGCTACTAGAGATGATGATGGTAATGGAGAGATATTTGTTAAGCTGCAGGTGAGCTTTGAAGGTGTTGTTCCTTTCATTTCTTTGTTTTTTTCTAAAAATTGGTTTCTGTGTTTTTTCTGCAGGAAGGGAAGAAATCCAAGATAATGAAGTGGTGTAGGTGTGGGATGGATGGCCAAGAGGGTGGATAGCTATAGGAGGGCCTACATGCTCTTTATGAAACTTCCCGGCTCCTCAAACTATTTTTAAAATCCATTTCGAGCTCTCTGTGATTTCTACAAGATCCTCCTGTGGAACACATAGGGCCTCCTGTAGGATATGCAGTGCTCGAAAAAAAACACAATGAGGTGGAAGAAAGGTAAGAAATTATTGAGAAGAGTATGGAGGAGGTGAAATAAGCTTTTTGGAAATCTTCTCTTGCTTCCTGTGGTCCACCTATAACATGCAATGCATTTTAAAAGTCAATTTCCTCTTTCTTTTTCTCTGTTTTTCTCTTCTTCTTTTTTTAAATTAAAGGACAACTAGGGCGCCTCAAACAGGTTTTCATCATAATTTCCTGCCTTGGGTGCCTCTAAGGGAGGTTTCAACCCAGGGATATTATTCTCTCTCTTTTTTTTTTGTCATCACTGGGCCGCCTCAAAATAGGTTTTCAGCCCAATGATGGGACTCAAACACCTCCAAGAGAGTTTTTCACTTGAGCCCTTATTATTTTTCTCTTCTTTTTTTGCTTCTTCGAGGAGTGGGTGGAGTGGAGGCTGAGATCTGCTCCACTACTAACACTGTCTTATTCAAACCTTCAATGAAATCTTTCTTGGAGAGGGGCTTCTTGGAAATTTTCAACCTATTTCCATTGACAAGCATGGGGATGGCTTCCTCATCAATGGTTCTGATCAGAACTTAACCATTGTCATTGTATTTTTTCATAGTGTAGGATCCCAGCCATCTTGTCCTCAGCTTGGCTTTGAAGTCTTTATACCTTGAGTGATAGAGTAGTGCCCAATCTCCCTCTTGGAATTGATTCTCCCTAATATTTTGATCATGCCATATTTTCCTTTGAAGCTAGATTACCTCTGTGTGGAGAAGGGTCTGCAGTCTTTGTTCATCCAATCCATTGAGTTGAAGTAGCCTTTGCCTCTATGCATGGTTGAGGTCTAGGTCTAGCTGAGCTGCTATCCTTAGTGTATTGTATTGAAATTCTATTGATAGCAAAGCCTTCTTCCCATAGAACAGTTCATAGGGTGTGAACTCTGTGGTGGTCTTCCATGTTGTGTTGTAGGCCCAGGTGTCCTCAATTAGTCTATCCACCCAATATTTTCTACTACTACTCGCTACCTTGGTCAGAATTCCTTCCAAAGCTCTGTTAGTGACTTCCACCTACCCATTGGCTTGTGGATGGTAGGGGGTGGAAGTCTTGTGCTTGATTTTATGACGTGTGAGTAGGTCTTCAATCAAATTGGAACTAAACTGATTGCCTTGATCTGTAACTAGTTCTCTTGGATACCTGAACTTATAGAATATGTTCTCTCTTAAAAACTTAGCTACTTTTTCCTTTATTGTTGCCTTGATTTCTTTTGTCGCTTTCCATTTTGTTAGATAATCAATGCACACTTCGATGTATTACCACTGTTTTGAAGGAGGGTTGATAAGACCCACAAATTCCATGCCCCACTTCTCAAATGGCTCAAAAGTCACTTGAGGTTGCATAGGCATCTCATCCTTTGGAGTAGGTTTCCCTATCCTTTGGCACAGATCACATTGGCTAATATATCTCTTCACATCTTGATGAAACGTGGGCCAATAGTAACCTGCTTGCAAGGTTTTGAAGGAAATCCTCTTTGCTGCAAAATCGCCTCCACAAGGCCCATCATGAAAGGTTAGGAGAATGTCAAAGACTTCCTCCTCCCTAACACATCTTCTCAAGATCTGATCTAGGCCATGTTTGAAGAGATTTCCCCCAATCCAAGTGAAATGGGTGCTTTTCCTCATGATCTTGCTCTTCTCTTTTGAGGACAGGTGTGGTGGGAACTGTGCTGAAACCAAATAATTTGCTATATCATCAAACCATGGAGAGAGTACTGAGATAACAAATAGGTGCTCATCTGGCATTTTATCATCCACCATTCCTTTGTCACCTATAGGCAAATTTACTGTAGACAAAATGTCAGCAACAACATTTTCTTTACTAGGCTTATCCATAATGGTTAAATCAAACTGTTGTAGTAAAAGAAACCACCTAATCATGCGAGCATTTACATTTGGTTTATTCATTAAATACCTAATTGCAGCATGATTAGTGTGTACAAAGGTTTGATATCTTGTGATGTAATGTCTGAACTTATTTAAGGAATGCACTATAGCTAGGAGTTCCTTCTCGGTGACCGTGTAGTTTAACTCTACCTTTGACAAATTTTTACTTATAAAGTATATGGCATAAGGTAAATTTTCATCAATTTGCCCCAAGGATGCTCCTATTTCTTTGTTCAAGCCATCTGTGTGAATGTGGAAAGGTAGGACCTAGTTTGGGCCTCTCAAAATTGGGGCAGTCACAAGTTCGCTTTCCAAGGTATCTAGGGCTTCTTGACAGTTTTCAGTCCATATGAACTTGACATCTTTTCCCAAAATACCAAACAACGGGGAGGCTAACTTACTAAAATCTTTAATGGATCTTCTATAATAGCCTGCTAAGCCTAGGAAACTTCAGACATCTCTCACCTTTTGAGGAGGTGGGACCCTTTGGATGATGGCAGTTTTGTTGGGGTCCACCTGGAGTCCTTGTTGAGATATTGCATGACCTAGCACGATCCCTTCAGTCATAAAAACTTCACATTTTTCTAGGCTGAAGGACAGGTTCATTTCAATAAACTTGTCCAAAAATTTCCCTAGGTTAGATAAAGCTTCTTGAAAGTTAGAAACATAAGGAGTAAAACCATCCATATATATTTCCATCGCATCATGAACCAGTTCAAAAAATATACTCAATACTGCTCTCTGGAAAGTTGCTGGAACGTTGCACAAACCAAAAGGAAGGACTTGGTATGTGAAGGTACCCTAAGGACAAGTGAAAGTGGTCTTACCTTGGATTTTCAGGCTGATTTGGATCTGATTGTACCCGCTAAACCCATCTAGGAAGAAGAGAAACTTTTTCCCCACCATACCATCTAAAACTTGATCTATGAAAGGCAATGGAAAATGGTCCTTTCTAGTGGCCTTGTTTAGTTTTTGACAATCGACACAGATTCTCCACTTACCATTTTTCTTTTGCACTAGCACCAAAAGAGAGACCCATTCACTGTTAGAGATGGGGTAGATGAATCCTACATCAAGTGGTTTTTGCAATTCTTCCTTAACAATGTCTTTAAGGGCTAGATTCATCCTCCTTTAAGACTACCTAACTAGTTTTCAATCCTCCTTAATGTCTATATGACAAGTACATACTAAGGGTGCACTCGCGTCATCTCCTTATAACTCCAGGCGAAGGCATCTAAATGTTTTCTTAATAAGTTGCATAGTTCCTTCTCCTAGGAGGTGGATAGGATGAGTTGATTTTCAAGGTTTTTTCTAGGCTGAACTCTATATTCTTAACACAGAGAGAGGTTGCGTCGGCCACATAGAGATAAATTAGGGGATAATCTTGGGTTTCTTTCACTAGATCTTATAATGGAAGCATACTGGGGGGTGGATTCTGAATTAAATTTCCAATGATATCATTCTCATTTTGCGGTTTCCCTCCCATGAGAGTTTCTACTGCACATAGTGGCACAGAATAGACTTCATCCTCATCCTCCTCCTCCAACCAGAGAGGTAGATCATGTTCTAGCAGGGGTTGGGAAGGAGGGTATAGGATTAGTTGCTTGGACATATGCTCATTCTTGAGGGTCATGTTTCTAACCTGACAACTGATTTAAGCATCAACAGTGACCAACCAGGGTCTTCTCAGGATGAGAGGATACCTAGTGAGATTTTCCTTTGGCTGGAGAACCATGAAATTAGGAGGGTACTCCCAAGAATCAATGGGGACCATCACATCCTCCACAATCCCTTCAGGGGTCACGGTGGAGCGATCTGCTAGCTGCAGTACTATCGTGGTCTTCCTCAAGGAGCCGTGGAGTTTGAGATTGAGCATGGTGTCCTTTGTCATCACATTAATGGTAGCTCCCAGATCAATCAAGGTATGTGGGATCATGGTGCCATTGATGTGGACATCAACTACTGGGCTTCCAGGGTCTAAATACTTCAAACAGATTACCTACCCCAACATCAGGTCGGGCAGTTGTCCTATGACATTGATGGTTGGGCCATCTCTTTTGCACATGCCTGGATGCCTGGAGCACTTCTCTTTGATCATCTTATTGTATATAGGCACATACTTTATGGCTTAGAGAAGTGGTATCTTGACACATAACTGTTTCAATTCTCCCAGAATTTTAGTTTCTTCTACGGTGGGTTGTCTTGTCTCTAATAGTCTCTCAGGAAAGGGTGGAATTGCTTTTGGTTCATTTTCCTCTTTACCTTCCTCAACCTCCTGAGGGGGAGGCTGGCTATCTGGGAGAACCTTCACAAGTTATAGGTTAATCTCCTAAATCTCCACAACATAAGTTGGGCATGATGGTTCCCCACCATATACTCGTTGAGCCTGACTGTTTTTCAGGATTGGGTTCGGTTGAGCAGGAATTTGGGGTTGCCTTAGTGGAGAAGGAGGAAATGGTTGTGGTTAAGCAGGTGGTGGAGGCAAAAGAGTGGGAGGAGAGTTGTACTAGGGTCTCCACCCCTAGTGAGATGCATTCCACTGAGGTTGTTGTTGATAATAGGATTGGAATGCATGAGCAGTTGGTTGGGCATGATATTGAGATGGATAGGACCAACGAGGAGGTGCGGACCAGGAAGGATGAGTAGGAGGGCCCCAAGAAGGTATGGCAGTGGCTTGGTTGGGGTTGTAGTATGTATTAGATGTCCCCTGCATTCCCTGCTGATATGGTCTAGGTCCACGCAGTCTCCTTTAGTTCATGAAATAGAGTGGTTCAGTGGCTCCTTTGGCCCCAACTTTAAGTCCGGGCAAGGGAGGGCACTTATCTGTCGAATGATCTTCTTCACAGACTGAACAAACCTCTATGGAATTCAATGGACATTCATTCCTAGGATGCCTTCTAGTGCACCTGGGATAAAACGTGGCCAAAGCCCTCTCTGTTTTCTCTTCTTTCCTTTTGATATGCAAGGTATCCATTTGCATGGTAAGAGTCTGCAACGTCTCACTCTTGAAGTCTTCCAACATGCGTCCAAGTTCACTTTTTATGGATGAACTCGATGAGGAGGTACTGACTATGGGTTGACTCCCCCTACCTCTCTTTCTGGCTACCCTAGAATGGTTTCTAAAAATAGTCTTTATGTCTTCATAAGGTAGTTGGTAGATGTCTCCCCAAGCTAGCAGATGGAGGGTGTCTAGAAGGTCTTCAGAAATTCCCCTAAGCAGGTCCAACTTCAGTGATTCGGGGTCAAGTGCGCACCTAGCCATTTTATAACTAAGCTAGAACCTCTCTTCATAATCTTCCCATGATTCATCACTTCCCATGGTCATTCGGAAGCTTTCTTCCTTTGTGTATTTTGACCTACAGTAATCTCGATATTTGCTATTGAAGGTTTGCTGCATCTGAGCCCAAGTTGTGATGCTATTGCTAGGTAACCCCATGAACCAGTGCAATGCTACATCCTTGAGGGTAGAAGGGAATAGTTTCAACTTTTTCTCATCTTCTGCATAGTCATAGGTTCGACAAATAACAACAAACTAAAACAAGGTGTCAGGATCTTCTGTAGTCAATCCATGGAAGTGAGGTGGGGTTGAAGGGCTTATGTTTTTCATTTTAGTGTCCCCATTGGTTTCTCGGATGGGAAAGGTACCCTCTACTCTTTCTCCATTCCCCCTAGCATTTTTGTTTTTAGCCATTGTCTCAGGAGGGATGTTTTCTTCTTCTTCTTCCCCTATAGGTTCTTCAAATATCTCTGGTTGTTCACCTAAAGGTTCTTCTAGATCACAGCCACTAAAGAAGAGAAAAGGATGGCTATGTGATGTGGAGGGGGTGTTGGCTAATAATTTTCCTTAATTATCTATGTTCCTACAAGGCATGAAAGGAAATATTTTTTGGTTGGTTTTTGCTTTCTTCTGCTTGTACCTAGAAAACTGAAATTGGTTGAACAAATTCTTGAAACTACTGAAATGAACTTGCTGAAATGAAATTGCAGAACTAAAAAAGGAAATGAAATTTAGAAAGGAAATAACTAATCTACTTTTGTTGGAATGGAAATTGCATAATTGAAATGAAAGAAAGGAAAGGACTAATCTACTTTTGCTGGAATGGAAATTGCAGAATTGAAATGAAAGAAAAGAAAGAGCTAATCTACTTTTGTTGGAATGGATATTGTAGAATTGAAAGTGAAAGCAAGGAAATGGAAAAACTGAAAGAAACAACTATTCTACTCTTGCTAAAATGAAATTTGCAGAATTGAAAATGAAAGCAAGGAAATGCAGGAACTGAAAGAAACAACTACTCTACTTTTGCTGAAATAAACTATTTAGTAGAATGTTGGAAGAGAAAATAGAAGAAAGCAGTAATCACATGATACTCTGATGCTTCCCTGGCAATGGTGCCAAAAAGTGGTGAGCACCAGTATTGCATCAATAATGTTGCAACTCCTGGGCTTCCTAACTTACTTTTATTAGCCCAGTAGTTCGTAAAAAGCTTGGAAGTGACAATGTTGTACGCACAAGTACTAGTTCTTACTGTACACTGTCACTTGGGCAATTATCGCAAGATCACTAGGAGTTGAAGCCAACTTCTATGAATTCCAGAAGAAGCTTTATATGTGATGAAAGAAAGGAAATCTTAACCTACGAAGGCTACTCTATTTGCAGAAAGAGAAAGAAGATTGAAATGCAAAGTAAACCTAGCAAACCCTAATTAACCAACTAATCCTATCTTTGCAGAAAGAGAGATGAAGAACCATGAAATGAATGCTATTACTTAACCTACAAAGCAAACAACATCTACTCAAGCTATTTCTACAACGAAATGAGGAAAAACATATTTTTGTTTTTTATGTGTTTTTGGGTGAAATTGTCATGCATGTAATTTATTTGTTGGTGAATGTGGCAGTGATTAGGTGGTGATGGAGGGTGAATTTGGAGTTTACAGAGGTATACGAAGGTGTGGATGGGTCCTAGGAGGCCCATGGTGGCTTTTTGGAGGCTTTCCCTGCAATCGGACCTCAAAACGTCACCTACAAGAAAATCTACAAGAGACTGTAAGGGATCTACAGGAGGTCTACAGAAAGTCTACATGAGGATGCCAAGAGCTATTTTAGAGGTTTCGAAGGTGGGAAAATGGGTGGAAAGGGTAGCTGATGGCTAGCAGGATGTGTTAAGGTGTCTAAGGTTCATCAAGGAGGACTAGGGAAGAGAAAGATGGTTGGACTTGTTCAAGGAAAGAGAGGAAAGTTCATGAGAAAAGTGTAGAAAATTAAGGCAGATTTGTGAGGGACTTTGGATGACCTGTGGAACATGGATCAAAAAGAGATGGTGATGGCCGATTGGTTGACTTATTGTGAGCATATATGTACTACAAGAGAACTAAAAATCAAGCTCTAAAACTAAGGAAGAAAACAAACTAGCTACACTAAAAAATAGAATTGTTCATCAAGCTAGTCTAAATTATGATCTAGGAAAGTAAATGCTGAAAAATGTTATATGGAAAGAAAACATGGAAAGAAATTTATTGTAAAGACGGAAATGAGCATGGAAAAATAGATCTGAAGCAAAGCATTACCCTCTTAATCAAACTACAACACCATAAATTTTATGGAAAAGACAAATTTGTGGTTTTGTGGCAGCAAGAGGGTCTTGGCCTCAGTTCATAGTCCTAGAGGGAGGAGAGGAGGCCAAGGCTCTATTGGTGGAATTTTTGTATCTTTTTCCTATCACTATTCCACCTACTACAAGAAACTAAAATGGAAACAACCTTCTAACTCACCAAAATCAACCTATTCTTCAAGAAGAAAGAAATCTATGTAACATTAATTAATTCATAAACTGAAACAAAACATATAAATACAAGACAAAAGGTGTTGGGCTGCTTGGATTGGGCCCTAACCCAAGAGCTTCAACCCTCTGAGGTAACTCAATGCTGGCTCAAAAAATATCTCATCTTCATTATCAAAATAATAATAACATTATATGAAACTGTCCACAAAAGTAGCTCGAAATGAGCAAAGCAATGCTGCAACAAAATTGCAAAAATTTGACTAAAATCCAACAACGTAATGAGGCCCTAGTCCTCTCTTCTTATACAACTAGAGCCCCCAGTAGCTCCCTTAAAATTAGGGAGGCTTGGCTCCCAAAACATGAGATAGACAATAGTTATACTCCACTTGCTCGGCTGCCTCTTTGGTGCATTGATGTGGCTACTTGTGCTCTAAGCTTTCTGAAGGCGAAATCGAAGTAGGGAGTCATAAATGAGGGGAACACCCTCCTATAAATCCTCTCCCTTGTTTTCTTCGAATATTTTCTACCAAATGTTAATTAAACCTTTGACTTTGTCTCCAAAATTGACCAAAAATCTGCATTAAGCACACTTTAGACTTCAAGACATAATGACCAACCCAACTCACTCTATTAGCATAAATATAATAAAAAACATGCAATAAACTAATGAGAATGGTGGATTAAGCTAAGATAGGAGGCAAAATGAGCCCATATAATTACCCATTTATGGGGCTCATCAGTTATCACTCTAATATTATTATCACTCTAGAATGCAGATCCTCTTTAGCTATAGATTTAAGCAATATCCACAATTGGAGAATAATGTGAGTTGAAAGATAAATTGATTTTTTTTTTTAAAGATAAATTGATTTTCTTCAAACTTTAACTTTATTTGAGTAATAAAATAGTTGGACATATTTCTTGATGCATTCATGACCTATGATTACAGGTTAAGAGCACTATAAGATTTAAAAATGTTACAATTTGAAGAAGTATAAAATCACTTGATGACTCATGATATAATGAGTTTATATAAAAAATTAATTTTTTTTTATAGAAAAAGGATGCTTAATCAAGTATAATTATAAGACATTATTTATCATAGTGTCATTTTTATGTGTTAATATTAATACTAAATTTATGTTTATATATAAGTATTATATAGATAAAATTTGATTTGTTATTTTTAATGTCTTCCAAACATCTATATTTGACAATGACAAGAAATATTAAGTAATAGAGACAAATGTACTAACTCCAGAAATTCCATATTTAAATTTGATAACAAAATGTAATGTAAACGGTTAAAATCTGATGTACACATTGTTGTTTGAAGATCAAATATGTTTCAAAAAAATGTAGATTTCTTTGTTTAAAAATGTGAAATCAAACATGTTTAAAAAAAAATGTAGATTTCTTTGTTTATAAGTGTGAATTGTCCTTGAAATATTACATGGTATGTAAATCATGAACAAGGCAAATTTCCCTTCAATATTTTTGCTAAAATGCACATACAATGCCTCAAGTTGGATGATTTTACATCTAGCAATGTTTTAAGTGTATGTGCTAGCATGCCAATTCCAAAACATGTCATATACACAATTAAAATCCTGAATAGGTCCTTAGGTGATTTTTTTTTTTTGAGATGCAATAAGCATTCATATAATTAGATGATTCACCTTTACTCATCCCCTTTTTGTGTACTAATCTACTTGCATTTGAAAATAGTAGGCTGGTTCATGAAAAAGATATTTGGAAATGGCTCTAACATTATATTTTTAGGGAATTATAATTCCCTATGACAATATAATTACTTGTTGATGCTATACTGCCCAGGACATCCCAAGAAAGTTGGGAGCCAGATATCCATTGCACATGTGGAGAGTTTATCACTAAGGATCATCCTGTTCACCATAGCTCGAGTGAATGGGTCATCCTCACTGCATCAAGCATCACGGCTCAACATGAGTGTGGCAGTGGATTGTCTCAACACAGTGTTTGACTGGTGTACTCCTCTTTTGGCCAGCATGAAGAGCCAACTCACTTCCATTAAGAGGGGACAGACCAAAAACTTTGGTTACGGGACTATTCTGTGCACCTTCTTCTTCAAGAGGATTCCCGCACTCCGACCCAGGGTAGCAGTTTCCATCAGCACCCCACGCGATCCACGTATGGGCCAGTGGACTGATCTGATGAAACGTCTGGGGGGTGGGGAGGTTCCCAGGACTGCCTTCGACAATGATTTCTTCACCTGGTGGGATCAACAGATCATCGTCGTAGATGACTACCCCTATTCTGGGCTAGACTTCTGAGGAGATCCTGACCTAGAATTACCGCTAGATGGAACATCGGGCGAGATCAGTAAGAATTTTTCGATTTTATGGTTTTTTTGGATTTTTCAAATATAATTATGCAATTTTAAAAATATATATTTTTTGATGAGATTCAGATGACTGATATGATGATCATGATCCAGATATTGGGCCAGTGTGTCCAGATGGACTCCCACGGCACAGACGACGCGGCCGAGGAGCCGAAGAGGCAACTGCTGAGACGGAGAGGAATCTACACAACATCCAACAACACTTGACTAGACTGAGTTGTCAAGTACTGATGGCTGCTATAGAGGACCTTCCGGAGGATATGCAATGTCATGTGGTTGGCATGCCACGTGACTGGGTTCGCACTTTTCGGCATGTGGCCAATGCGATAGTGACCTACTTGGCTGCTCATCCTGAGCCGGGGCATTAGATATGCCGGATATTATTATGGGCATTTGAGTACCAATTTTGTATATTTTTTGGACAACATATGTGCATTCGAGACACTTTTATGATGATATATATATATATATATATATATATTATATATATATATATACAGTTTGACTTTTTGATGCTTTGATCTTATGATGAATGATTGATGTGCCAGTCTAATGCTTGATTAGCGATAGAATCAGCTAACCAATTATGAGATCTTGGAATGTGCAAATAATTAATATAAATAAATGATCTTTTCAAAAACCTCACTCTTAAATACTGGCGATATAAACATGGATCCCTTACCCAATAAATGTTATTTAACTGAGACATTATCAATTGAGAATCGAGATACACTACTAACGAGTCGATCCCATAAGAGATTGCCTCAGATAGTAAATTAATAACGGCAGTATACTCAGCCATATTATTCAAAGCGGGACCAATGCACAGGCCTCTTAATACGATCAATTGACCAGTTGGATAATAAAGTACCCAAGTTGCGGAAGCGAGATTCCGAGTGTGCCGACTAGCACCATTGGCGAACACAAAATAGACCAAGTCATCCATCAACACCTGCAACAGCAAACCAAAAAGTGTTGACATCACGAAGCTCTCGATAAGATATGTAAAAATATGCATAATATACAAAGAAGCCATTGCCTAATTTCTACTTAAGCAAAGTACTTCTTTAGGTAGAGCCCATTTCAGGGCTCCGCCAGCTTGTTTCCTTCAAAGTCGACTAACTCATACGACCCTTTTTCTAAAACTCGTTTAACAATGAAAGGGCCGTACCACATAGGCTTAAACTTGCCTGCCCCCAAGGCATCTTTATCTTGGTCATAGACCAAGGCAAGGTCGCCTTCAAAAAAAACACGAGGACGGATAGATTTATCATAATGCGTTTTTTCCCTTTTCTTATGGGCTTCATTCATTGTGGCGGCATCTCGACGCTGCTCATTGAGATGTTCCAAGTGAAGGAGACGCTCTTCGAGACTCAAAGTCTCTGGAAGGAGCTCTACAGCTAATTTGAGAGACAGAATTTCACATTCGATCAGAAAGATAGATTCCATCCCGTAAACTAACTGAAAATGCATAAAACCAGTAGCAGTCTTTACGGAGGTCCGGTATGCCCAAAGAGCCGAATACAATATAACGTGCCAATTGGACCGATTTTTATCGATTGTCCGTTGGAGTATTGTCTTAAGAGTTTTATTGACTGCCTCGACCTGTCCATTAGCCTGAGGATAATAAGGAGATGAATGCTCTTGACAGAAACCTAATTTAGAGGCCAATTCGGACATGAGTTGATTCTGAAAGTGACTGCTATGATCAGTGAAAATCTCTCTCGGGACACCAAACCTTGAGATAACCTGATTGAAGAGAAACAAAGCTGCAGAATCACTATCGTTTTTATAAGTGGGCATGGCTTCGACCCACTTCGTAAAGTAGTCTACTACCACAATAATATACTTGTGATTCGCTGCTGAAGGCGGATTACAAGTTGTAAAATCAATACCCCACTTAGTAAAAGGACCGACCGTGACGACGGGAAAAAGAGGAACTGGATGAGCACGCATCTTTCGAGTAAAAATTTGACAAGGGTGGCAACGTTTGACTGCTTCCACACAATCTTTAAAAAGTGAAGGCCAAAAATGGCCAGCACGTAAGATGCACTGGGCTGTAGCAAGCCCTGATAGATGACCACCACAAGCTCCACTGTGGCAATCATTAAGCACAGACTCTGCTTCTTCCAAGGTCAAACAGCGTCGAAGGATTGAATCAACCCCTCGTCGGTATAAGGTATCACCAATGATAACATAGTTCTTAGCCAGGTGACGTAATTTACGACGTTCATCCTTGGAAAAGGTAGAGGGAAATGTAGAAGTCTGGAGATATACAATGATATCTCCATACCAAGGGTCAAGTGAAGAGATGAGGAATAAATGTTCGTCGGGAAAACTTTCCTCATAAATCGTGTCCTCTCCACAAGGCAGCTCAGAAATTAGCTCCACAAAAACCATGGATTTCTTAGACTTAGCTGACAAGAATTTGAGATCGAATTCTTGCAAGATGACTATCCGTATATTATATTTGCCCCCAATCACTCGCCTACTGAGGACAAATTGAAATGGATTGACTGCCGCTAAGGCAAAAGTTTTGCGTAGCAAGATGTAATGACGGAGCCGCTGGACAGCATGAACACTTGCCAAGGCTAATTTCTCTACTGGAGAGTAGCGAAGTTCAGGGCCTATTAAGCCTTGGCTCAAATAATAAATCACGTGCTCGGTGAGAGCATCGTCCTCCTGAACTAGAACCATACCAATGGTTGATTCTGCTACCGCGAGATATCAAAGGAAGTCTCTGCCATAATCCAGTGGACTCAAAAGCGGGGTAGAGACTATTGATTTTTTCAAAGCATCAAACGATCGTTGCGCAAAGTCGTCCCATACAAATGGAACTCCTTTCCATAACAACCGCATGAACCCTTTAGTGATCTCGGCATAATTTGCTATAAACCGCCGTAAGAAGTTAGCCTTCCCTTGAAGACTCTGAAGTTGACGAATTGAAGACAGGAGAGGCAATCGAACTATTTCCTCAACCTTGAAGGGATCTACCCGAATCCCTTCATTCGACATGACGAACCCTAACAACCGACCAGATGTAACCGCGAAAATGCACTTGTTGGGATTCAACCCAATTTTATAAAAACGACATCGTTCGAAAACCATTCGAAGGTGGCTAGGATGATCAGTCCTCTTCCGAGAACGAGCAGCAAGATCATCTAAGTACGCTTCGATGATATGCTTAATGTCATGGAAAGCATAAGACATGGCCCGCTGAAAGGTAGCTCCAGCATTTTTAAGACCAAAAGGCATCTTTCTATATGCAAAGGTACCCCAGGGACATATAAAGGCCGTCTTATGTTGGTCTTCGGGATGGATAGAAATTTGATTATAACCAGAGAATCCATCCATGAAGGAAAAAATCTCATTACCCGCACACTCATCGATAATCTGATCAATAAATGGCGTGGGGTAATTGTCCTTAGGACAAGCCTTGTTTAGATCCCTGAAATCAATGCATACTCGGATTGTTCCTTGCTTTTTATCTACGGGGACTGGGTTAGAAACCCAATCAGTAAGAGGAACAGGGTATATAAAACCCGCCTTTAGCAGCTTCTCCACTTCCGCTTTGATAGCTGCTGCTTTCCTAGGGTTGACCGACCGAAGCCTCTGACGGACAGTTTTAGCGTTTTCGTACGTCTTGATCTCATACTGAACTATAGATGGGTCAATGTTAGGCATTTCCTCATAAGACCAAGAAAATACATCTCGAAACTCTTTAAATAAGTTGGTGTATATTTGAATTTCTTTAGGGGAACACTCAATTCCGATGAAGAGATTCTCTATTGTGTTAGGGTCCCTAGAGATGTTTATAGGTGTTGTTTTTTAAATCACCAACATATTACCTTCGGCACGAACGTGTGCTGGAGCCAAAGGGTTTAACACCATACAAACATCACTAGAACAGAGCTCGGAGAATCTAGACTCTACCTCTTGCAATGGAGGAAGAAAGTATGAATGATGGTGTAAATCTTCCCAAGGTTGATCTATACCCATCGTTACTTCAAGAATTGCTTTTTCCGATGGTAAAACTGAATACAAGCAGTCCAAAGCAGAGGTGGAGTCAAGGCTCCAAGCGGGGGCCACATCGCCATCTAACTCCTCTTCGGAAAAAGGAGTAGAATGGTCTTCTGTAGATTTTACGATAGACTGATATCTAAGCTCAGCTGCAGATATAGGGAATGCCATTCCATTCTCTTGTCCTTCAACTAATGTGGTCGTAGGTGAAGGCAAAGTCTAGGGGTCCGAAAAATAATGAGTTCGAAAGAACCCATCTCGAGAAAACTCCCTAGATGATGAAATAGCATTGATTTTTGCTATAGGAGAGGGAAACTCAATGGTACCCATCAACGAGGAATACATCCCTACTCCTATATTCTCAGTAGGCGGATGGCGGTTATCCACTAAAGGAAGCGGTTATCCACTAAAGGAACAGTAGAGTCAGAAGTTTCTTGAGGATCAAGTGGAGAATAGTCTAATTGATCCACCTTTACGATTTTCCCCTCATGAGGAAAGCAAATGACACGAAACAGAGTTGAAACAACGGCGTCCATTTCGTATACCCAGTTCCTTCCTAGGAGGAGATTATAATCTAGGTTAGCATCGACGACTTCCACTTCAATATTAATGACCTTCCCCCCAACACATATAGGAAAGGCTGGGGTAATCCCATGCGGCTTATGAGAATGGCCATCGAAAACAGTCAAGACGGTAGGTGAAGGAACGGCCGAAGGCAATCCAATAGCCTTCCAACATGACATCGACGTAACGCACGTGGAAGCCCCCTCATCAATAACGGTTCGAAAAATGTTAATTTTCCGGTATGTAGACTTTACTTGGAAAGCCATGTGATGAGGGAGTCACTTTTTGACATTTAACATGTCAAAAGTGAGCACTAAAGAATTAGCCGGATCTACTGCCCCAATTGCAGAAAGTAAAGCACTTCTCTGAGTCGGACACGACTGGAGAACCTCTAAAGCGGACATAGCACACGGACTCTGAGCCAGATCCTCCATAATGGAGTAATTATGGGCTGCCCTAGCATTAGGATTAATCATCGCGCTTTTAGCGGAACCTTTCGGTATCCATGGTATAGTCTCAACAGGGGGTCGCTCGATATGAAGGTCAGTACTTCCGGGAACAACCTTATCCTTGGAAGTTTCAGCTTCACCGTAATCACGTGACCGAGTAGCCACATGGACATTATAACCCATCATGAAAACATTCGAAGATTTTTCCCCTTCATGGTTGCCTCCTGCGGAGGTTCCAGGGTTTGAACTCGCGCCAGCAAGAAGTTGTTGACCTTGGGGAAAAGGGTTAGTTAATACAGCTTGGGAACTGGAAGTCCCTTGCTGCCCTAACAAGCGCTGAGCGTCTTCAATCTTAGGGAAAAGATGAGTTAAATGGTCTCAACCGCATAACTTGCATGGAAACTTAACTTTCTTTTTCGACTCATTTCTACCCCCACTAGCATTATTGCCAGTTTTGTTTGCATCAGGCTTCCCATCCTGGTTCTTTTTCTTACCTCATCCTTTCGTTTTCCCATTGGAATTTTGACTTCCTTTGGGATTATCCGATTGGACGGCATTAATTGAAGAAGTTTGGGAAGCGGAAGGATTAGATGATGTGACTTGGTTGTTGGAAGCAGTTTGTAAAGACAACTGCTGCAATTGATTCAACAAGTTCACCGTATTTGTGTCTACTGACCCAACAATATCATCCGCATGGGGACCTAGCTTTGGCTTAGCTACATCGACCTTAGATCCAGGAGCATCTGGAAAGTACTTTTGTAGGATCCCAGACTGAGAGTAGATCAGTTCTAATTGTTGGGCCCTAAAAATGGCTTGCTCCTCGGAATAGACCCCTGACATGGAGACATCCTTGGAGATCTCAGGTACCAAAGACTTCAAGAACCACTCGAGACGGTACTCCGGAGGGATTTTGGCTTTAATAAGCCTCTTTCTCCATCTCCATTCCTGGATGTGATCAGAAATGTGAGTTGCCCTATCCTGACGAAAAGTAGCCAGCAGTTCAGTTCCGGCATCATACCAGATGGTCAACTGAAAATGGTTCAAGAAAATATTGGCTAAGTCGGCGAATGATGAAAAGCTGCCCCCAGGCAACTCTATATACCACTTAGCTGCGTTGCCAGTTAAGGTGCGTTGAAATAATCTCAACCGAACCGAATCGTCAATCAGGGAGTTCGTGGTTACGTGGTCGCCTGAATCCTCACCACTTTTCCCTTCGAATTTTGGAATATCCAAAGGGAGTTTAGTTGGGACCGGAGGCCAGGCCGGATTATACTTGATTGGGTCATTAGTTAACTTAGTGAGGTCTGACAAGTTTAACGTTGCCAGAAACGGAAGTTTAGGCGGGGCTTGGGGATTCCAACCTGATTGGGCGGCAATCCCGAAGCTCTGAAAAGATTGGCCTGGATTTTGGGAGGCACCAGGCTGCCCGAAGTAACCAGTAGAACCCACCGAGCCAAAATGGAGGCCTTGTGATCCAGGAAATCTCGGAGTTTTACCAACTTCGGTCGTATATCCACTATACCCTGCAAAGTTTCCTCCTAAAGGATTGTAAGGAGTTGACAACCCCTGATATGGATTCCAAGCCGAAGCTAGGGGAGGAATGCTTTGGAAGGAACTAACCGTGGTATACGGCCTATTCCCATATTGGTCGTGGAATGGATTCCCAGTTCTGGCACTACTAAGCCCAGGGTTATTCCAACCTTGGAAAGGATTGCTGCTTTGTCCTACTGAATAAAAAGGCATAGATCCTACCGTAGGGTTGGAATGTGGTATATGACCACTTCCAAATGGAAAACCTTGGAACGAAGCCGACGCACTCATCATGGATGTGGCAGCCCTGAATGGAGTTGAAGGAATGCTCGATGATTGGGCGCCAAATGGGAAGTACCCAGAACCGAAAGAATTTGTTTGGGAACTTCCACTCGTAGATGGAATGGAAGTAGACCCAACAACAGACGTGCTAGTAGTAGATCCGAGTAAAGAAACAAAGGGGATGGAGATAGTTCCACCTCCTTGCACAGATATAGGAGTCTGTGCAGTCGTAGCACTAGTAGAAGCCATGCTTCCCGTAGTGGCTATCGAAGGTAAGCGCGTATCGTAACCTAGACTTTCCAGTCTTTCTGCCGGAGTTCCAACGTATTGCAATACGTGTGGATAACTTGATGGTAGGGGAGAATTCGGAGCCCCTAACGACTCTGAAAGTTCTTCTACCTCAATACTATCTTCCATTTGTAAGGGAACTTGAGAAGGAACTGGTGTGTTCCTTTCTTGTTCTACGGAAGTGCCAGGCCTTGCTTCAATATTATTGCCCCCGAGGGGAGGATCAATCCCCGATGTGTCAATTGCAGTGGGATGAAACCCACCGGTATTATTACCTCTGCGCCTTCTCGGAGAAGGCTCTACACTTGGTGGCGAGAGAACACGAAGTCTTCGAGACCGTCTGGGAGATCGGTCAGCCACTTTGAATTATTTGTTTAAAATCTGACTAAAGACTCAAAAAATTTAAAGCTAGGCCGACTAAGAGAATAGAGCACCCACTAAAAAGTCCCTAAAGATACAGCCAATCAAAACAACTTCCAAGTATTTCCGCTACGGGTGATTAGGACCGGACACCAAAATACACGGAAGTGAAAAATAAAGGGCCTTCCGAAGATAGTCTGGGATGATGAGGGCCTAGGCCTATCAGCGAAGGTATTAGAGGAAGTTATGCTGACCTCCTAACAAGAGTCTACGCCGGTGCAAGCCCCCAAGCTTCACAAGGGTGCCCTTCAGTAGTGCTGTTGAGAGTGATACAACGTCGACCTCAGGTGCCATGGGATTCCCCTCCGCAACCACCTATGTAGTTTCCTAGGAGTGGCAACTAAGGACACCAACTCGTCGCAGAAGCCAGGTCGAACAGTCGTGAGGTAAGTTCGGACAAGTAGGAGAGGGGGTATCTCTCTTCCCTGTCTTCACAGACCCTCGTGCTTAACTCCCAGATCCGGAGCTTTCCTGGTCTTCCTAATGCTATTAGATTTTCTCTCTTTAATCAGACTCCTATGTTTTGAAGTTTAATATGGCCTTGGAGAGTTAACTCTCCACTCGCCTATTCCAAGGCCCTAAAATCCTAAAACTTGTTTGCGTATTTAACTTAAAAGAAAAATTTCTAGTTGATTTTAATTAGCGCTTGATTTTAAGGGTTGTTCTTTAAGTCAAAGGATGATGGAAGTGAAACTAGTGGTGTGTTTTTTCGACACAAAAGAAATTAATAAAACTTAACTATATGCGTATGCACTTTGTCATTGTTTTTCGATGAAAAGTAATCTCTACAGGGTTCAGAAGGAAACTTCTAATGAAACAAACTTTTCTTTTATTTTCTATTCATTCACACTTCACACTCAAAGGTTAACAAATCTATTTTATGCCAAAAGAGATGCAAATCTATCCTAATGCAAAACTAAATGCTTGATGCAAGACTGAAAACTACTCTAACAAGAAATGAAAGTTGTTTTGTTTATCAAATTTTCTTTTGCCACTTAAAATATCTAGATGGAATCAAAGATGCTACAATTCGTCTAAATACTAAAAGAAAAACTCAAGATAACAGAAAACACTTTCATTCAGCAAAAGGAAACTAATTGAAAAGCAAATTCAAGAAAGCAAAACAAAAACTTTTCAAAAAGTTCACTTGAAAGTAGCGATAAAAAAAGTCCTTTTGAAAATGCTCTCAACAAAAAACTGACACTTCGCGATTGAAACAACAAGCAAGAAACACTTTTTGCAAGTTGACACCCAACAAAGAATGAAAACCCAACAAAAAACAAATGTGCTCAAAAAGGATTTTTGACAATCGAAGGCAGCAAGGAAATCTTTGGTAACAAAGACCAAAAAAGATCAAAAAGACAGTTTCAAGAAAGTATCCGATGACAACTTTGACGAAACAAAGAAGTAAATGGTCAGAAAAATCGATTTCGTTAAGCAAACAAAAAGTCACCAAGAAGAAAATTTGAACACAAAGATTGATAACAATCTTTCTGCTCTGATCACTCAGAGCAGCCAAGATTCCAATCAAGAAAACTTGCGTGTTTTTAGCAAAAAGAAGATGACACTTGCAAACACAAAACAAGACCAAAACTCCTTATAATTAGAGAGAAATCGGAGTAAGGATGCTTGCTATAAAACAGAGAACTGATACTGACAAAGATGACTATTCAAAACTGACTGAAAGCACCAAACACCCTCCAGAGACAAAAAGATTTATAAATCCTTAAAGTTGCCAGGTATACGCGACTGTACTTAGTGCAGACTGCGTGTATACACGACTTTTTCTGAGGAAACCTGTGTATACGCGGGTTTACTTCAGACAACAAGCATTTATACGCTTCTGTAACTAAACAAAACAGCGTATATCTAATATTTCAGGAAAAATAAAAAACAAACTCAGCAAACTGGTAAAACTCAGAAGTCACAAACAGACCAGACAATAACAATAAACCAGCAAGCAACTGAGCCCTGATAGGCTTGACAAACACCCAACTAGGAACAACAAGAGTGTTGTTCCCCAGCGGAGTCGCCAGTTCTGTTGAGGGATTTT
>APFE030824177.1:80171-91578 GCA_000404065.3 Pinus taeda | reverse complement strand
TGGAAGGAGGGGTTGCCCTAGGCCATGAGTGCAGCATCACAAACCATAATAGTGAGATTTGGAGCTATAACAGAGATAACCCAAAGATGTAGAGTATATATCGCACATTTATATATCCTAATTTCCAAACATTGAAATGACACTTTTTAGCATACTATTGTGAATCCAACCCAAAATGCTAGAAAAAAATATTGATGGTTATTTTGATATTATAGAAGTTCTATACATTCATTTATTTAAACAATTAGCTTGCAATGTCAAACATATCTAAGGATGTACACAATATGTTGCATCTTTAGCGCTGGTGTGTGAACTTGAGACAACAAAGTCCAACATTAATAGTTTGCCTATAATATGCACTAGCAGAATATCTGAATAATAGTATTGTAGGCATGTGTTATGAATATATGTATTTCAAGCCAATAAGAGTATGGTTTGAAAATTCATGTCCAACCCTTCCAATTTTTCCTACAATTTTCACTTGTCTAATAGGTGAACAATAGAACTCCAGGTGTGAATTTTGTATCACTTACCTAAATCCAACACCTTCAGCATAGAAATTTCAAAGAATATGTCCAGAACTGGTAGGTAATTTGCAAAATGAAAGAGTTGGCTTGATCATTTTTGGAGAAGACTAGATTCTTACATTGTTCAATGTAAATTCATGGCACTTTTCCAAGCTTAGATGGAACAAAAAGGAACCAAGCTAGAAGGTTATTTAAAGAATCCTTACTTAGCTAGGGTAAAATGTTAGCTCTTTTTTGTTAAAAAGCATAAATGTAAAAACTTTAAGAAATTCAGTGAAGAGACTATAGAAATTTTCTTATCAACCACTAATGTAGACAAACCTAATAAATATTGCTTTGTATAAGAGATATTCATGGTCAAATTAACAAGAAGGTGACATTTTAGCATAGTTAATGCACTAGTGCTCACTTCGTAGTGTCCTAGGGCATGCTAGGGACTACAGGGAGTGCTCATGTACATCTAAAGAAGATGTGGGGAGACATCGAGCTATAGTCAGGAGGACTACAGGTGATGAGGGGTAGATACTTGAGGTACCCAGCCTCTTGGATTATACCTTGCTACAGCAGCCCCAAAGAGAGAGTAGCAGGACTGGCAGATGTGGGTAGAGACGGATGTGAATGAAGTAGTAGAGAGTTATATAGTGCAGGAGTCCCTAGGCAGCACGCGGCTAGCAGGTTGCAATAGTGCGAACCCTAGTTGTTGTCACAAAGGATCCCTAGCTATAGTCATGAAGGGAGACCTAGACACAGTCTTGAAGGAGCTCTAGCCACAATCGAAAACAAAGCCCTAGCTACAGTAAAAAGCAGCCCTAACCACAGTCAAAAGGAGGCTTAGCCACAACAAGGGAGAGGCCTAAGATGCAGCCTAGAGAGAGGCCTAAGATGCAATTAAGAGAGGCATAAATACGCAGTTAAGAGAGGCTGATACGTAGCAAAATGAAGGCTTTTATCCATGAAAAAGGAGGCCTTAATCCGTAGCAAGAGGGAGGCCCTTATCAGCCATCAAGAAGAAGCATATAGTTGTAGTCAAGGAAGGTCTAAAGTAGCACTCAGAGAGGCCCTAGACGCAGTCAAAGGGAGGCCCTAGCCACTATAAGAAGGATCCATAAGATACCAAGAAAGAAGCCCTAGAAGCAACATGGAAGTCTTATGTTTTGCTATAGGTACTATTATCACCCAAAATTTCTCAAAACATCATTGTGTCAACTCTGCTTTTGGTCATGATTTCAAGGAGGTCTAAAGGTCATTTTATTCTTGATAAAAGGGTAAGCGATAGGGTTTGAAGTCTTAAATTTCATCTTTCATTTCGAAATAAATTCCTTTAGGTTCACTTCAAGGTCAAATAGGTCACATTTTCCATTTAGAAGTAATTCCATTAAGTTTAGGGTTAAATTTTTGCAATCATACAGGAATCCGTAGTTTCGTAGTGCATCTAGTTCAAGAAAGATGATTTGCGCTATGAAAACAAGCTAATTTCGTAGTGCACTATGAGGCAAATACCCTGTTTTTCTGTTTTTAGTAGTCAACTTCCAAGGGGGTTCCTGAGAAATTGAAAACTTACTTTTGAAAATTGAAAGAGTTTTTCTTATAAACATTATTATCTACAAAAAAATCCTCCATTTTTGTAACAACTATCAGGGATCAAGAGAGAGGAGCTCAGGAGTGCAACCTTCTTTTTCAGGAAAAAACATAGTTTTTTTTATTGGTTGATGAAGTGGCTCTTACTTTCCACTCCCTCATTTTGTCACCTTTCTCTCCACATTCAAATATCATTCCTTCGACAAGTTACCCAAGCTCCTCTCTATCATTTACTTTTCAACCTTCGCATGCATCAGCCAACTGTCACCTTTGAAAACTTAACTTTGTGACAGACAACTTGTTGTCCAAAAAGTTCTTTACAGTTGTCATATTTTTAAGAGGGTAGTTTGGGTTATAAAGGGAAATTTCCATGAAGATGAAAGCATAAAAAGAGGGCTATGTGTTTGGATAGGAGCCTATATAGCTTTAACGGATCATGGATGACCTCAGCTTCAGACAATCTTTTATCCAGACAGGCTATGTGTATTTCTACCAGGAGCTGCAAGGGGATTTGTGTGTTTCTTGGATTGTTTTGAGATGTTGGTTTCAAAAGGAATTTTCAGGCAAATGAAGATGAGTTTCAAAAATCTAAAGGAGGTTCTTTCTAGAAACATAACAAGTAAAAACAACCTCTTTCAAATTTCTCCCAGGTACTACCAATTTGGAGATTCAAAGTTTCCTTTGAGACCTATTTGTAGAATTCTGAACTTTCTTGTTTTATACATGATTTTATAATGCACATTCCAGACAACTGGAATTGGTTTTCAAAAAACTGAGGGAGTTTTTTCTTATAAACATTGTTATCTACAAAAAAATCCTCCATTTTTGTAATAGATACCAGGGATCAAAAGATATAAGCTCTGTCTCAACACCTATTTTTCAGATAAAAACAATGCAAAAAAGGATAAATTTATAGGCCAGTCTTTCATTGAGGTGAAGACCAAATTTTGAGAAAAAATGCTTTTAAGGGAAATTTGTTATGTGTTTTGATGTTGACACCAATCCTAGAAGAATGTTAAATATCTTCAAACTTTAAATTTCTAAAGGCCGTGTTAAAAAAAGAGCATACACAACAATTTTGTAGCATGCTATGAAGCTGCTGAAGATGACCATTTAGCACTTTATAGATGCATTTCAAAGGTCCAAGTTTTAAGGTTGCTGGTAGACATGGGATCATATATAAAGTTTTAGATGGAAGTGATGCAGAAAGAAAAGTTCCAAGAAGTATTCCATAAGTGATATAAAAGTTGTGCTACAAAAATAGACTATTTTCGTAGCACAGTCATGTTTCATCCTCTTTTCCATATGTTTGAGGTTCCCTTTTTGCACAGGTGGAAAATTATGTTTTAATGGATTATTAATACATGAAACATGTACACTAGCAAAAACTACTCGAAGATAAGCATAAACGATTAAGGGCCTTAAAAGGAGGAACTCTGTCTCCTTGTTTTCAGGACAGTTAGGTCATGACTGAGCAGGGCTTACAACAATACTTGAGACATCATCAAGCTCGAAGACTTGGATTGGCAGCTGATTAAATAATGTATTTAATTCATAGATAAGGTTGTTGAAAGCATGTTTTAGGAGTTTCACTCCTATTTGTATTGGGACTCTTAAAGGCAGCTAGTTGTCAAGTTGTAATTAAGTAGTTGTTTTATGAATAGATAGGTGTCAATATTGGGAATTCGAATTCCCCTAAAGATGGAGCATAGTATCTAATGTTGTAAAAACTCTATATAAAGCATGAGAATCAAATTCCTCAAGGGGGGAATTTGATTAGTAAAAGAAAGCTGTGTTATTGTAAGAAACTGTGGTTATTCAAACCTAATACAGAGATCAGTTCTACTACTCAGGATTCACAAGGGGTTTATGTGTTTGATGGTCTTATGGCCTTTTTCAATTACTTATTTGTAGTGGTATGAGCTTGTGATACATATAATTCATTGGAAAATGCTCTAACTTCCTTCACATGCTTGTAAATTGTGTTGATTCACAGTGTTATTGTTTTACTTATAAACCTAAACTCCAAGTGCCTTGACTCCCATGTTTTGTTGATCATGATGTTTTGTTGAAGACTATCTTGACTCCATAGCCCAATATATGTTTGCTAATCTTTGATTCAACCAGTCAACTAGTTATACATTTTTATCCATTTTTATTCCTAGATTTAGCCATCTAATCATTAATGAGAAATCTTAAACCTATTGAGAGATCCCTCTCAGGTTGAGGAGGCTAAAACACAACCAAAAGATTGGTTTGAAAGACTTACTCAAATTCTACTTGATCAGCAGCCTATTAGGGTTTGATTTTGTGATAACAGGTACAACGTGTGAAAGAGAGGTTGTTTTGAGTGTTTTTCGTAGGTGCTCTTGCAGGGAGAAGCGCCGAAGTTTGAAGTTTAAGATCATAAAAAGAAGAGGCTTTCAATGGGGTTAAATAGGGTTGTTCTGTAGCTATTCCAGGAAGATTGAAGGCTTGAAAATAGGTAGAGTATCTTGCTTGAAGCTTCAACTAAAGGATGACTTAACTTAACAAAGTTCATGATGGCCTTTTACAATCATATACTTATGAGCGAACCCAACTCTTATCATTGGGACTTATCCTTGTGTCCTGATACGTGGGATATAGAGGAAAAATATGATTTCCCTTTCTCCATTACATTCCTCCCACCTTGAAAATCAAAAGGGGACATAATGAATTTCATATACACATAAGTAATAGATATATATTCCCAATCTCTTTCCATCTACTAGTTGTGCCTGCTTGAGCTAGGCTCAAGCAATTAGTCAATCTAGAGCATGCATATCCCTACTTATTCTCCACATGCCTCTGGGTGGATCTCTCTATCCCTGTACTGCCAGTAAAAGGGTTTGGGTATGGTAAGGGCTGCTAGCTATTTTTTTGAGCCTTTATATTTACATCTATTTTCACCTGGCCTTACCCTACTCTCATCTCTATGTATTCTCAAATTAAACCAACTAAACAATCAGAAAATTTGTTCTTGTGTGGTATCTCAAAATACTTTTCAAACATAAAATTACAACATACACTAACAAGGAGACTAATCATGGTTTAACAGATCAAACTTGACATCTTACATTAACAATTTCCTTTTACGTGATGACAGTCTTCTGCCCAGGCCTTGGAACCATGCCTAAATGGGTGTACTACATGACTGGGGGTTTGCACTGCTAGTAAACTTAATCATAACTAATTATGAGAACAAAATAGCATTGTTTATATACCAGATTGCTTAAATTAAAGATTAGCTTCCTGTATCAATTACAATGCACTGATAGAAACAGGGATAGTTTCCAACAAAAAGCACCCAAAAAAGCAGGAAAATTCATAAGAGACACTTATTTCGCTTCTTCAGTGTTGGTCTTTGAAGACCTCCACGACCATAATCACTTCCATATTCCCCCATTTCGTAAAATCTCTCTGGTAGGAGTCTCTACAGCCTTCTCAAAAAAAGGAATCATAAGTGGATTGGTTCTTTGAGGCATCAACTCCTCACCACTTTCAGCAACTTCCATCATCAACTTCTAGTCTTTAAAGTCAACGAAAAACAAATTAGCTGTAAGAATCTTCTCCAAATGCCATTTTTGTAGCTCTGGGAGCATTTTTGGGGACAATAAAATATTTTCCATTTTCATTGACATTTATTTCAACTCGACCATCCTTTATTAGAAATGATAATTCAAAGATGTTTTCTACTGTCTGGGAAAATGATATTCTATTTAGAACCAAATTCTCTAATCTGGCTTACTTATGTTTTCACAAAATGTTAAATATGCTTGCCATATTCTTGTTTGTTTATGATTTTTCATCTTATGGGGACTCTTTCACTACTTCAGGTCGAGTGCTTTATGTCGGCTTAGTCTATTTTCTCTCTACTGTAGCTTTCCTTTGCTTGTGTTCATTATCCATTGGTCCAAGCATAGTGCAAATTCCTGCAACATGCTGGAAAAAAAGAGTAGCTAAAATCCCAATATTTCTCCATGATATTTTGGTTTGATCATCATTTCCCTCCAAAGACCTACTTCCATATGCCTGGTCAATATAGTTTCTTAGAATATAACTACTAATAAAATCAACTGGAGTATCACCATCATTATTTTGTGATCTATTAATAGTAGTGAGGAGTGTGGATGTGAGATCAAAGAGTGTATTAGCATCTGTAACTTGCTCATGAGGTCTCTAAACAAAATTGTGAAAGCTTTCCACTTTGCTAATTACAGCCTCAAATTTGCCAGATTCTGCTTTTAAAATATTTTCTCTCTCCTCAGCAATCAAAGTCTTGAGGGGATGATAATGGTTCCTTAATATACAGTGTTGCACCATACTCTGGTTGTTACCACTGCATGTAGTACCATCTCCTTTCTCTCTCAGGGGCTTATTGTGGCCTTGTTATGATCCTTTTACCCCACGAGAGGAATCTTCCAGTGTCTGACTCAATGTTTCTTCCTCTTTAACTCTAGCTTGGGTACCAAGCCTTCTACCCATCCTTTCTATCACCTATTTTTGGAGTTGATAGAAATGAAAATATTCAACCAAAGCTAGAAGGAAGGGCTTGAAATTGAGATTTCTAATTGAAGAACTGCTGTGAAATGGAAAGAGAGCAAGAAAATATTTTCGTGTTGCATTGAAATGAGGGAGGGTAGGGAGTTGTGATTTCCCCTACCCTGAGAAGTATGCTTTGTAATAGAAGAGGGATGAAGGCCCACTATAGTGGATATAATGTCCCAATACAGGCGCATTGTCGAATGAAATGCGTAGGTGCAGTGCCAATTAAGTGTGACTATTGGGAGAAGTGACACATGTGGGAGAGTGGCCATATTATTGAAGAATTGTTTACATTGAGGAAGGACACCATTTGAATATGGTAAGAATGTCAATTATAACGTGGAGAGTTTCCAACACCACTTTCTCAGTCCCATGGTGAATATACTAGTGTGAGGATCCACTATTTCATGATCCATATGTTGGATGCATTTCTGAACTTGATCTTTATAAGGAATTCTCTTTAGATATCCAGAACGTCTCAGAAATTTATTTGAACAATTATTGTCTTGCAACAATGTTTGTTGATGATAAATTGCTTGGTAATGTACACATGCATAGAAGAGTGTGAATAATGGCATGGATACTCGGCCTTTCAGGTCGAAATGGCCACCTCTAAAGATAATATTTGGAATATCCTTTGAGCCTTTCTTTGACCCGACATACAAGGAGTTGGAGTGAAGACATCAAGGAACTCTATATTTTGACATATTCCAACTGAATCACCAAACATGCAAGAGAAACTAAAACCAGGGGTTATATAAGTAATAGCCCCAGTGTTTGGGAAAACTAGGCTCTTAGAGTAATATTTCCACATTTAATAATTGGATGAGGATGAATATTTCTGTTACACTATGTGTGGTTATTGATATGTTTGGACATTTTGTGTGAACACTTGGCCCATCTTCAAGAACATCCAATAATGTTTGAGCCCAAGACAGATTTAAAGAGATCATTTATCAAATTAGTTGCCCAACTATGAAAGACAATCAGGTTTTGGAAGAGATACATCGTAGTACTATCAAAGCATATTGTGGACCATGTTAGAAAATTGATCAAAAAGGTTTTCAGAATGTCTGCTAAAATTTGACATTTAGCATTGTCTTAACATTTTCTTATCAACTTTTGTGGAGGCAAAAAGTGACAGGAGAAACTTGCACAATAATGGCGGCCACTAGAATGAGAAACACAATGAATTAGCAAAATGGAATCTGTTTCTATGATAACACATGGGAAGATACTTATTACTCTCAACATCGTTGTATAGGAAAAATAGTTTTTGCCTCTGAGTATAGTTGATTTATCATAATGTAGTAGTTGTTTCCTTGCTGCAATAAAACAAATATATATATCCATGTCAAGGTGAAATAATAACACCAATATACCTTTGAATGATATGGGATATGTGTTGTTCTCATTAGCTAGGAAAGTCTCTATCTGTCATAGTGCGATGAAGCGATGGGTTTGGGTTTCCGTGCCCATGCTGTGAAATTATATCGATACAAGTGATGAAAAAACATATATTCAATTCCCTGGAACATATCTTATTTTCATTACTTGTCTAGGATAAATCCATGGCCATAGTTGAGAAATGTAATCAAAATAAACTAAATATGTAGTTTATTTAAACAAATGTGGCATGAGCGGAAAACATATGTACCAAATTACAAAATGTGAGAGTCAAAGTTCTGTATAAAATTTTTAAATTAAAAAAAATTCAAACAATTTCAAGGAAGTTTAGTGAATGCAACTGCCTATCACTCATCCAATGGTCATTCGAGGATGGTTGAATCCATCCATCAATATGAAGAGATCTATAAAAGCAAATAGGGACTTTGAAGAAGGGATCCCTGATTTTTCATACCCAAATGTTGCCCAATTATTGAGCAAGGGCCTGACGAGTTAGTGAGGGTTTCACTTTTCTTTTTGTTTCAATCTATTTTCATGCTTAGATTTTTCCTAATATGATGTCATTGGTGGACCTTAATATATAGCGTTCCACCATACTCTGATTGTTACCACTGCATGCAGTAGCATCTTTGTTCTCTCTCGAGGGCTAAATATGGCCTTGTTGTGATCCTTCTACCCCACAAGAGGAATCTTGGAGTGTCTGACTCAATGTCTCTTCCTCTTTAACTCTATCTTAGGTAGCAAGCTTTCTACCCATCCCTTCTATCATCTACTTTTGGAGTTGAGAGAAATGTAGAAATTCAACGAAAGCTAGAAGGAAGGGCTTGAAGAATATGTTACTAGAAACTAGAAAGGGGAAACGAAACAAGAAACGACAATGAGACGAGAAACATAGTTTGGAGATTTCACATTCAAGAAACAAGGAGAGAGAAAAACAAGACAAATATGAAACATACAACCAAGCATTTGTTTCACATTCAAGAAATGAGCGGAGGAAAAAACAAGAAAAATATGAAACATAAAACCAAGCATTTATCGTTAACATTCTCGAATATTATGGTTCATAGGTAGTTACTCATAGGCTTTAGCTGCTCACATTGGTCATTCCTTAATACTTATAGTGATCAACAAAGCTTCCATTTCTCACATAAGCCATTCTTGAATACCCATGTTTGATCCTCTAGGTTGGCAAATACAATAGTGAAGAAACACTTGGCACTGAATTCAAGTATGATTTAGCCTTTGCATTTTCCAGATGAGTACATGATCCCACATATTTGTATATATTCTTGGATGTCAAATTTGGGATCTATTGTATTATTTTCCACACAGTTATAGGGTTATTGTTTTCATGGTTGGGTGACAAGATGGTGGAGATTGAGTTGATCTCCATTGGATATAGAGCAAAAATATAGGGTTGTCTTGAACTATTGCTACTTGCAGAACATAAATACTACAACATGTGATTGAAGACAAAATCTAAAGAAAAACTTTCATGAATTTATCTTTAATCCATTTATAGAAACTATCTTTATAAATAAAAAAATATTATTTTAAAAGAATAGTTAACTAGAAAATAAATTTCTAGTTTTGAAGAAAAAAAAAAAAAAAAATTAACTAAATTATTTAACTACTAATTTATAAAAATATATATATAATATGTATACATATTATTAATTTATAAAAGAGATTTGATCCCTTTAGGGTGTTGGTATATTTGAAATTAAGATGGATCTAGGCTAGTATATATTATTTACCATAATTATTTATTGTTAAAGTGTATAATGGCTATCTCATATTTGTATTTGCATTGATTAAATGATTATTATATGTAGTCAAGTTTTATATTAATTATTTTAATGCGTCATATATATGGTTTTCTAGAGTAAATTTATTTTTATGTTAAATTTTAATAATTAAATTTAGATATTCTTTCTTGATATTAGTTATTTTTTATTAATTTTCATTTTGTTCTGTTGGATCCATTAAAATTTGTTATGTGAGTCAGTGTTTCCAATTAACAAGTGTGGTTGATGAATATAAATAAGTGAAATAAATTATTAAATTGTGATTTTTTTTAATTTCTACTTAGTCAAATAGTATATATAAATATCACTTGTGGTTATAACATACCAAACCATTCTTTTTTAGTCCCTAGATTTGTTTATGTTAAAATAGCTTTTGAAAAAATGTTATGGCCAATAGTTTTGTCATATTCCATGGTTTTGTACTTTATATTCATTTAATTTGCTAGTTTTTGCACATGGTTTTGTTATATTCCATGGTTTTATTTAATATTTATTTAATTTATTAGTTTTTTCTCATCAATTTTCTTTCATAAATTAAAACAAACGAGATAATCCTTGAAGTCTTGAAAAGAAATGTCATAATCTAGGTATTTTATTATATTCCCCTCTTAATATATTTTTGGTTGTTAGATTTTTGTGCCAAGAGACCCTTTCCACCTAGGGAATATGTTATAATATTTGTCATTTTAACTCCATCAAAATAAAACAAAATCAAATCAAATAAAAAAATTAAAAAACATAAAATTCTCGAGTGCATAGTTTTTTCTTGCCCATGGTTTTTTCCCATGGTACTCCTAACACATGGTTTTTGTCCATGGTATTTTTTTGCAATGTAGCCTCTTCAAAGGCTAATAACTAAAGCAACTTAGATCCATTTTAACTGTGGATCAAGTGTTGAGAGGATCAAATATCTTCACTTAAAGAGGTTTGTAGCCAGAGAAAGAGAGAGATTTGATCTCTCTTCATGCTCGAGAGAGATAGATCTATGCTGGTTATTTATAAATGAAGAGAAGTATTTTTCTTGTAGTAGTACTCCTATTTGTTTTGTATTTAAAATTTATTAAATGATGGATTTCTATTTTGTACTTTGATTTTTGAGACTTGTTTATTTTTATAAATTTACAATTATTTCTATTACTATTTTTATGTAATTATGAAACTTTCCACATTTATCATAGTTGAAATTATGTTCGTATTATAGACATATTAATCAATAGCTTGTTTCTCTTAAGCCTTATTATTGAAAATTACCTAACATAACCTCTCTTGTCACCGGTGAAAAAGTATTTATGGGATAAAACTATTAATGGGATGGATAATAGATAATTATTATTGTTTATATATTAAATTAATGTCTTTGGTTGATGATATTTTAATATTATATATAGTCTAATAGTTGATAAAAGTTTCTATAAGATGGTTTTATCAAAATCCTTTTCCAATCATTTGAGAGGTTATAAACCAGACCAATGGAAAAAAAAATATTGTGTCCCAATGTTTATATAAAATAATAAATTAACT
>APFE030824177.1:44524-79612 GCA_000404065.3 Pinus taeda | reverse complement strand
AAAATACACATTTTAAATATTAGATACAATCACTAAATCCACTTTTAAATAAAAGCAACACAAAAATAACAAAAAAAATTGTAAAAAGTTAACCATACACTGCGACACATCAATGGCTACAATTAAAAAAATAACATAACTTTAACTAATAAAATCCCTAAATAATCAACATTGTTAAAAATATATTAAGAACTATTGCAAGGTGTTGTCACTAGGGAGAACACCCAATATATGGTTGCAAATGAACTAGATTAACGTTTTCCATAAAACAGTTTCAACAAACGAACAGACCTAGTTTCTTGCATTAAAAAACCAAAACTACCTTATAAAACACTGTTTTCGTAATGTTCCATTTTTATATGGTTTTTGTCTTCTCTTCCATTTTTGGTAACGGAGCTTGAAATTGAGATTTCTGATTAAGAATGGAAAGGGAGCAACAAAAACTTTTTGTGTTGCATTGAAATGAGGGAGGGCTTTTTCCACTATTTTCCTGGAGTGGTATACTACCAAACTACTATTTTTGTAATTTCTGGTGTGGTATACTACCAAACTACTATAAGAGTTTAGCTTATATCTAATATAAATTTCATTTCCATTATAGTAATTGTGGGGCTAGTTCACTTGAAGCTAAATTCTTAAAAAACAAAACCCAAATAACCTAATTTCAGGTGAAAAAGTTGGTAGAATGTTTGAAAAATTGAAATCAAGGAAGGAATTAAAGGAGAGAGAGGGTACTTGTGCAAGTATTTTCTTGGGCTCTTGAAATAAGACTAAGGCTTCTGATCCTTCCATGTGGTCCAAATTTGCCCAACTAAAATAGATCCATGTTTTGTGCGCAAGCCATTTAAGACATCCTCCTCAATCTTTTTTCTCAACGCATCCAAATTCAACCTTGAAACAATAACCACCAGCAAATTAGTGCAACATTTCATGTGAAAATATAAAACGAATTTTCAAATCAATTCTAAGAATGGCCATAGATCTAGAAACCCTAAAAATTGATCCAACGAGCTGTCCCTGTTTCCATATAGCCACAAATCAAACTGTATTGTGCCCATGGTCTTTCCTTTTTTTTTTTCAACTATTCAACATACATTTCATGTGAAAATATAAAACAATTTTGCAAATCAATTCTAAGAATGACCATGATCTAGAAACCCTAAAGATCGATCCAACGACCTATACCTATTTCCATATAGCCACAGATCATATTGTATTGTGCCTAGGGTCTTTCTTTTCTTTTTTCAATTACTCAACAATCATTCAAATACACTAAGGTGGGGAAGAAAACTTTTTTCTTTTCTTTTTTCAATTACTCAATAATCATTCAAATACACTGAGGCCAGGAAGAAAATGTGACATAATGGTCTTTCCTCTTTTTTCAACTACTCAACATTCATTCGAATACACTAAGGTGGGGAAGAAAATGCAGAAAAATGGTCTTTCCTTTTTTTTCAACTACTCAACATTCATTTGAAAACTCTAAGGAAAGAAAGAAAACGCGACACAAATTAAATTTTTAATTTAGATGATCGTTAAATTTTTTAATTATAATTATTTTATCTTTTATAATTTTAAAAACAGTATATATTATGAATATATCAAAATGTATGGAATGTATATTTATTATCTTATTGTATACTCATTTCAGAAAATTATATTTTTTATTTTTCCAAATTACAAAATAATTAACCATGTTGTAAGTTGTAATTTTAAACAAATTCAGATTTGGATTTTATATAATTAAACAAAAAAACTATAAATATTTTTTATTAATGTTTAATTATCTAATACTAATATTATGGGTTTCCATGTTATTTAAACAAATGAGATTTGGTTTTGTAATTATTATGTCAAACTTTAAAGCTAAAAATTAACTTTTAACAATGCAATCTTTTATAACCAATTTGAATGTACTGCATTGTTATGGCAGTAAAAAATGAATCTCATGAGTAGATTTGGTCGTAGTTCAATTTGAATGTATTGCATTGTTATGGCAGTAAAAAATGAATCTCATGAGTAGATTTGGTCGTAGTTCATTGTGATGGTAGTAAAAAATGAATCTCATGAGCCTAGTCCCACCCACACATTGGTATAGTTCCACCCAAGGAACCACTGATCTTTCTCCTTGAATCGGTAATATTGTACCAAGAAGCACCATAATGTATGGCATTTCTATTTCCCACAATTGAAAAAGCACCATAAATCCTTCTACATGAGAATCTTGCTTCCGTATTGTTGAACTAAACATGGCAAGACTTTCCTATGGCAACAAGAATTTCTGAAACCCTCATTCCCCCTATCACAATATATCTTAGAATCCGTCATGTTGGAGTGTAGTATCCCTAGTAAGCATATAAGAGTATAGGGGAACACAACTTCAAAGTCAACGGGAAGCCAAGGGGAAAGGTTTGTGCATCTAAGAGGGATACCTTGATTACGTAGATGTGGTTTTCTAAGCTTTTGCATTAAGCAAATGTATATTTGAGGGGGAATTCAGCCATAAAAAAAAAGAATGCTTGAATGAATTTCATACACAAGTGTTGATTCTATTTCAAATTTTGATACTTTATGTTTAACCACTTTAATGTCATTACATATAACTAATAATTTGCAAGTCCTTGTGTCATTTGATCTCATTTTATTAAAATTGTGAAGTGATTAAGCCTTGAACCCCAAATCCATAGTTAAGATTTACAAAGTATGCATTGCCTCATTTCCTCTCATTTTACTTCTGTTAAATGAAGCAACTATGCCTTAGCCCCAAACCCACACAACTAAGCTTTGCACACTAGAAAATCTTCTCTCTCCCTAGTATTTCACTTGGTTTAGATATACTTTTTTTAGAAGAGAAGCAATGTCTCACTAAATACCTTACATGTTAACTTATCATCTGATCCCATTACATTTTCTAAGCATTGACGACATTAATAAAATTTCAAAATTCAATTTCATACTCATTTGATGTAATCACCATGTTCCATCAATTTCAAGTAACCTCTACAAATAAATGTAAGTAATTATTTTGATTTTTTTCATTGATTCTAAATTAGCAAGTGAGAAAACTGCAGATGCATCTTTAATTTTAAAGTACAATCATCCAGAAAAAACTCATCAAATACTAAAAATAGGTTAAAACCTTTATGGAGTGAAAAATATTTTTGGTATCCTCCATAATAACACTACTTTCATAAGTTGGGTTTAGATTTTACCACAAATTCAAGAACCAAGGTGAGAAGCTTATTTTAAATTTTTTATAACATGATATATTATAAATAAAATTGAAGAAGCACACAATACAAAAACGTTTTGTATCTAGTATCATTCTAGATAGAGAAAAGCACTCGTTAGGCTATCCATGACATCAGTAAGAATTTCTACCCACGTACTTTCAAAATCATCATGGACATTTAAATATTGAAAAAGGAATTGATTAGGCTACCTATGACTAAATAAGAGTTATTCCCGACCTTTCCAAACTATCATGTACATTTAAGCTATCATATTTTATCAACATCCTTTCTATGATGGAACACATTACAACTTTCCATTATATTTATGCATTATATGAGCTGATGTACTTGTAAGGTGCATAAATTCCAAAATAACTGTCCAAATACCCATGTTTCCACTAAATTAATTATTTAAGTAAAAGACACATTTTATTGTAGGAAGCATGCATCAATCAAACACTGCTCTACTCTTAGTTTACAAACCCAACCAATTTTTCATACACAAACACATTCAAGGATAATCCACAATAACAAACAATTCTCAAAACAATATTCTTCATCAAACATCTACCAATGCATAAACAATGAGGACACAAGAGACGCATAGAATATGTGATCAACCAGGGCCAAAACCTCTCCAACATGAGAGGAAAACCCAAACGAGATTGTATTCTTATATAGACTTCAATTGACGAATACCAAGACCATGGCCTAGACCCTTAACTCAATGACCTCTCCAAAACCAAGTCACAAGCCTCCTTGATTCAACTTCCTTATTTTTCCTTGAGTCAACGATGATCAGGTTTCTTCCTTCAATAACTCGACTATCCTTCAAATTCCAGTTCCATGGATCAGATTTGTAGTTCTTGGCCCTCTTGCATAAACCCTAGAACGTGTGGTTGACCAACGTTTTGAACCTTGATCTTCTTTGCTTGGATGGTATGAACTCTTATTATAATTTGGCGTGTAACCTTCCTTATCTTCTTCCTTGATTCAACTTCTTGGACAACAACAAGATCTTTGACATTTTCTTTTGTAGATAGTTCTTCCTTCCTTCACATGTGTGGGTCTATTAGCCCTAAAACAGACCCATAAACAACACCAAAATCTTCTCTCCTTTTTTCATTCTCTTGGTTGGTATCTTCGCACTTCTTATTACAGACTTAATTAACCAAATTTTCTTGTCCACAAATGGAGGATGAGCTGCCCAATATATAGTGTTTTTTCCATCAAAAACACATGCTAAGAAGTGTTAAGGAGTGCTAGGGGAACACAATGGAGCAATAGGTGAAAATAATGCTTGCAAATGAATGATTAAGATTTTGTGACAGGAAGTGTTAGTGAGTTCTAGGTGTGCTAAGGAGGGAGCTATAAGGTATGCTAGGCAGTGTTAAGGTATATTAGAAGCTAGGGAAACATGCCAAGATGTGTCAGGTGCTACGGTGTGCCAATGAATCCCACGGAGTTTTATGGAGTGCCAGGGAGACATAAAGGAGAAATAGTTTAAAATGCATGGAAATTAATGACTAAGAGTGTGTGACAAGGAGTGTTAGCGAGTTTTAGGTGTGCTAAGGAAGGGACGACAAGGTATGTTAGGTGGTGCCAAGAAATTCTAGAGTGTTAGGGTGACATGCTAGGGTATGCCAATGCATGTCACAGTGTGCCAATGCATGTTAGGGAGCGTTAGGGAGTGAGACATAAACACAAAGGAAAACTAGTTCAAAATTCATGGAAATGAATGAATACGAGTGTATGATAGGGAGTGTAAGTGAATTCCAAGTTTGCTCAGGAGGGAGTGAGAAAGTTATATGCTAGGTAGTTCCAAGGCATGCAAGAGTGCCATGACATGTTAAGGAGTGATACGACATGATAGGGAGTGTTAAAGCATGCCATGGCATGTAGGGAATGCCAACATGTGCCACAGAGTGCCAAGGCATTTGTTAAACATGCCAAGTGCTATGACATGTCAAGATGTAAACTATGTTGCTTAGTTGTTTTATGGCCATGGTTAGACGTGAGCCTTGACTTGGTAACTTCTTAAGTTAGATGAGCTAACATTGGGCATGAGTAGCCTAAGATGAGTTACAGGCCATTCGTAAGTGAACAAGGGATAGTATAATTGTAGTAACTATAACTTGGTCAAGATGTTGTAGTCGAGGTAGGACTTGGTTGGTTCCCAAGTCTTAAAACCAATAAGGGTAGTTATGAGGGCATGACAGCTAAGGAGTGTCAGGGCATGCCAAGGAATGGAAACGCATGCTAACACATGCCAAACAATGTCAATGCATGTCGAGGAGTGTTGGGGAGTGTGAGGGCATCATAATGGATAACTAGATCTGGAAACAAACAAATAAGAGTGTCTTCCAGTGTCCCAAGGATGAAGTGTATTAGGATAATTCCATAATAGGACTTGCAATTGGTAAGCCTACGATTATGATAAGGGGATGGAAAAAGCAATTTTAGACAAAGGGAAACTTTTGTCAAGGGACAACACTATTTTTTCAATGACTTGGTTGGGTTCCAAAGTCACAAAAAATGTAAGGCTATCTATGAGGGCATGACAACTAGGGAGTGAAAAGGTGTGCAAGGAATGCTAGGAAGTGCTAACACATGCTAGAAATTTCTAAGGCATGTTAGTCATTCCAAGACATGCCAAGTGCTAAGACATGCCAAGAGGTGTCAAGTGCTAGGGTGTCATGCCAACGCATGGTAGGGAGTGCCATGGAAACACAAGGGAGGACTAGTTTCAATTGAATGTAAATGAATGCATAAGAGTGTGTGATACAGAGTGTTAGCAAGTTTTGGGTTGGCTAAGGAGGCATTGATAAGGTATGTTAGGAAGTGTCAGGGAAACACAAGGAAGTACTAGTTTCAATTCCATGGAAATGAATGAATAATAGTGTATGATAGGGAGTGTAAGGAGGCATCTCTCGACAAATGTTGGGAGGGTTTTGAGAAAATTTTGTGTTTTGGTGCAGACTTGCAATTTTTTGTCTAGCAGCACAACGAGCTCATGCTTTGCTTCTTCTTCAGGGCTCCAAATGATGTAAAATAAGAATTTTTGGAAATATTATGACCCCATCTCAAACCCCATTTGCCCACTTTCCTGGTCTGGGGCTCAGGTTTTGAGAATTGCAAAAAAGATTCCTAAAATCACCTTTCTGCCCCTCTCTTTCCATTTCATTGCGCACTTGGAGACAAATTGGGAGAATGGCCATATCTCAGCCAAACATTAGTCATTTTGAGTGAAACAATACTCTAAAGACATCTACACTCTCCCAGATTTCTAGAAAAGGCTTCCGATTTGGACTTGGACTTCAGAAAGGCACTCAAAAATGGCCTCCAACAACTCGTTGTACACCTGGATATTTCTGAGATTTTTGTAAAATTTTCACTGTGTAATTTTTTTTAATTCCTAGTTTGACTCTAGTAAAAGTCAAAAGGGTGAAGTAGATTAATGTGAGGGGTAAAATTAAATGTGAATAATGGGAAGTAGTATTTATAAGTTTTTTTGATGTAAATTTGACCTCATTTATGAGAAAGGTTGGAGTCAAATTTAACTGTAGAAGTCGTTTTTAACTTCCCTAGACATTAGGGTTTGGTTAGAACACCTCATGGAACAGTCCCTAGAGTCATTGATTCAACCCCTAAGAGTGGGGAGATGTTTTTTTGGTATTTATGTATTAGTTTCTCAGTGATAAAACGGGTTGGATTTCAAAGGAGAGAACTATTGTAGCTTGTGCTTGGACATTTTCTAGAAATCAAACGACGCAATTTGCAACTATTATATAGGAATTCATGTGCAATAAGTTTGTGATGTTGTTTTTTCTTTGTTATAGCTTTATATGAAATATATTAATCTTCTCTTTCCATTCATCAATTATTAAATGTTTTTCCTTACATTTTATAAAAAAAAATCTTTGCATAAAGCTCTGTTTTGATTGAAAACTCATTATGTATTACTTTATTTCTTGCTTAATGAATTCATGTTTCATGCTCATTAATACCTTTCACTTCTTCTAAACACTACACTACACCGAAAAACCCTAATATCCATCATAAAAGTAATGTTTCCTTTCTCCTTTTTGTATTTTTTGTTGTGACCCTTTGATCCTCTGACCTAGCTGCCTGGTTTTTCTCCCTTATCCTACAACAAAACCCTAAATTTTCCAAAACCCATTTGAACCTAGCTATCTAGCCTAAAATCCTTTACATTCCAATCATCTCTTTATTGTGATTTCATAGGTAGAGCCCTCTTTGGTTTGGTAGGGCTAGCTACTAAACTAAAGGCTTGGTCTATGATTACCTCCTTCAATCATCTCATCAGCGTAGGTCATTGTGGAGGATAACAGAGGGCATGAAAACTAGGGAGTGCCAAGGTGTTCTAGTGAATGTAATGTTCCCAAGTCATTGAAAAATGTAATGCTAGTTGTAAGTTCATAATTCCCAAGGTGTGTTATGGAATTCTAGGGCATGCTAACATGTGCCAGATAGTACGAAGACATGTCAAACAAGATAAGACGTGCCAAGTGTGAAGGCATGCCAAGATGTACAAGGGTGTGACAATGCATGTCAAGGACTATCAAGGGAACAAAAGGGAGGAACAAGTTAAACTACAAGTAAAAGTGCACATAATAGGGTTATAAGTCATAAATTTACCTTTTCCATGAGGGTCATGCTAGGAAAACCAACACTAGTTGCCAATAGGTACCAAGTGCCAAGTGTCAATGCATTCTAAGTTCTAAATCTTCCTTCGTTTCTTCTCATCTAGTTTCCAATAATTGATCTCAAATAACTTTAATATTAAACCATTCCAAATCATACCAAGTCATCTCAACGCATGCCAAACATTCTAATACTTGGCAAGTGCCAACACGTGCCAAGTGCCAATGTGCATCAAGGTGTGTGATGCATGCTATTAAGTGGAAGAGCATATCGAAGAGTGCTAAGGTGTGCTAGAGAGTGCTAATGAATGCTAAGGAGTGTTACTAAGTACTAGGAAAACACAAGGGAGAACTAGGTCAAAATGCATGGAAGTGAATGAATATAAGGGTGTGTTGGGGAGTGTTAATGAGTGCTAGATGTCATGCCAAGGAGGGAGTGACAAGGTATGCTAAGCATGTGTAAGGCACACGAGGTAATATTAGGGAATTTCAAGAAATGCTAGAGTGTGCTAGGTATTTTCATGGTGTGCTAGAATGTGCCAAATAGTGCCAAGGCATTCCAGGTGCTAAGACATGCTCGGATGTGCATGGTGCCATAGTATGCCAATATGAGTCAAGGAGTTTCAAGGCAACAAAAGGAATAAACAAGCTAAAATGCAAGGAAATGAACACATGAGAGGGTTAATAAGTTGGGACTTTATCTTTTTCAAAAAGGGCATGCTAAGCGCACTTATAATATGTTCCAATATATGCCAAGGGCCAATGTGTGCCAAGTTCTAATGTTTTTCAATGAAATATTTTGCCAAGGTGTTCTAGGCCATTCCAATACATGATAGGGGAGTGATATGATATGCTAGGGCATGCCAACATGTGCTTGGGCATCCTACTCATGGCAATATGTTCTAGGTACAAAGATGTTCCAAGACATGCTAGGTGCCAAGGAATGTTAGTGTATTCCTCCAAAGCATGTTAAGATGTGCCATGAGTGTTGAGGAGTGCTAAGTCTCTCTCATTAATGGAATTGATATATCTTGATTATGTATTAAATAATATAGTTCCTATACATGCTAGTGGAACTTTATTTAAAGGAGATTTTCTAGATAATAAACCTAATAGAGATGAATCATGTGTTGACTCATAGGAAAACTATATTCTTATGACTTGAGGGAAATGATACACACTAATTGATTCTTAACAAATTGAATGACTATTATAGCCACTATACCTTGGACACATAATAATAAAAACTCCACAACAATGGTCTTAAATCATTATCTTTTGACAAAAATATAGTAACAAGTACATAGCTTCATCAAAAGCTCATTGGAATGATCAATGTTGACGAACATTTTTTGACCGTCACCAAAAGTAACCAAAAAGAGCATTGGTGAGGGTTAGTAAAATATCGTCACTAGAAGTGTCACCAAAAAGAGAATTAGTGATGGGCCTTTAACGACCCTCACCAAAAGTGTCACAAAATATAAAATTAGCGATGGGCTTTTAATGACCCTCACCAAAAGTGTCATTGAAAATGGATTTGGTGACAAACCTTAAAGGACCATCACTATATACACTTACAAAAATGATTTTTTAAAGACCGTCACCATATGCAACATTGGTGACAGACGTTAAAGGTTCTTCACAGGCATGAAGCATCATAAAAAACTCATTGGAATAATCAATGATGACGAACATTTATTGACCATCACCAAAATTAACTAAAAATATCATTGGTGATGGTCAATAAAATATCGTCACTAGAAGTTTCACCAAAGAGACGATTATTGATGGGCATTTAATGACCCTCACCAAAAGTGTCACCAAAGAGAGAATTAGTGACGAGCCTTTAACAACCCTCACCAAAAGTGTCATTGAAAATGGCTTTCATGAAAAACCTTAAAGGGCCATCACTATATACACTTACAACAACGTTTTTTTAAAGACCATCACCATATGTCGCAATGGTGATGGACCTTAAAGGTCTGTCACAGGCATGACCCTCACCAATGACCTTTTTTCTTGTAGTGATAGTTCTATGCTCTCACATGGTATATTGTTTGAGGACTGTTGCTCTTGATGGTATCAAGAATGTTTGACAAATGACTGTGAACTCACAATTTTATTTTCACATTTATGAGAAGCTATATACATATTTCTATCTCTATGATGGATACACTACAAATAAGGATCACATGGATGTTTACTTAAATTTCACATTTGTAAATGATGTTGATATAAAAGATCCTCTTGTATGAAGAAAATTGGCCATGAGAATGGTGTCATAGGAGGTTTCATGAAGATATGGCTATTTGGAGACATGACTTACTTAGTCAAATAATGATGATGACCTCTTACTAGGCTTGATTTTCACATATGTTTATTATCATGGTTGATGCTTATTAGACGTGGGATATTGGAAAAATCCCTAGTGATGATACATGGTTGATATATTGAGGGTTGTGAAAATATCATGCATGTCTTGCTACGATGATGGTGTTATGGTCATGAATGATGACTATGATTTTTTCACTTATATATGATATGATGTGAATGCTTTTGTATCACTTCTTGAAGATATGGCATATTCTTAATTGATTCATGAAAGGTTATGTTTTGATAAAAAAAAAGGTCTTTTCTACTAAGGAAAGGGAGTAGGTTGATCTTCATAAGGTCAAGAGGATGAATTGATATTTATATGCGGCATACTTATTCACAAGTTGATGATATTAAAGTTACATTGACTTATCATGTAAACTAATGATGGACATATACAGGTTGTTGCTAATAGATGCTTATGGTGTAGATCATATATGATGTATGATTGTTTTTTATAACTTTCATGATCTTGTTTAGGTCTATGGCCTCAATTGTTAATCTCATTTGATGAAAAGGTTATGTAAATACTGATGGTGTACTAATATGTCTCTTTATATCATAGTCTATTATGGAAGAGCCCTTTTGGACACATGATCTAATTTTTACCCCCACTATACATGGGAAGGATGATGTAATAATTGCAATTTTCAGTCATGTATGAAAATTTGATGTATCCCTACTTGGTTGGGTGATTGATGTATGTATGAGTCATTGGTGATAGGAAGGTCATAATCACATAGTTGAGTTATAGAGTCATGTTATTCTTCTGAAAAATATTTCTCCAAACTCTGCATTTGCTCAAGGGGAGCATGGACAATATATTGCATCTTAGCACATACTAAGGGGGAGAATATCCTGGTCTACCCTTTTCCCTTGAAGTCAAATGGAGAGAGTAACTTGGTGTTGTTTAATATATATAACATGTTCTAGAACTTGAAGTGGTCAACACCAATATGGTTTCCATCAAGTCCAAAAAGGGAGATTGTTGGCATTACGGTACATGTGTTGTCCTTGATGGAAATCCACATATATGATAATGAGATGTATCCGTAGGTTAGTTCATAATTGATAATGTGATATATGATGGTAACTCACATTGTAACAGGTCAATTTAGAGGTAACAAAGTAATGGAAAAAAAGAACAAAATGATGGTGAAAGGTTTACAGCTCAGAATCAGAAGTTTGATACCGTGAGATTGTTAGTGTTGTCCTTGATAGCAACCTACCTGATGAGTTTTCCTTAATGACAACCTATTTGATAAAATGGAATCAGTTTAGAAGAATGATAAGGTTGAAAGATAACACGATGTGTTTACAGATATCACATAATGCATGAATGTTCAGAGGAATCAGATCAGAATCAAGAAATTGAGGAAAGAGAATGTTTTAAGTTGTATACATGGTTTAACCTAGTCCAAGTTGCATATACACATGGGCACATAGAATAAAATGGCCGTATACGTATGCACACAGTTACACAAAAGGAAAAGCACGTATGGGACCGAAAATTAACGTTAAAGAATACCAAGGGTCCATACCATGGTATTAACCCAGAATATTGAGTGGAATAACAGTTAATTGATCTTGTCTAAGAATATCATAGGTTCTAAGTATTGTTTTTGTGCATGGTATTGACAAAGGCTCTAAGTATATAAGGAGGAGACGATCAAAGGGCTAAAAGTGCAAGTAAAAAAAGGGGTTTTATGAAAACTTATATGTGAAGTATATTTTGTGTTGTAAGGACTATGGTTATGATATACATCTGAAACATTGTGTTCACCCTTGGATACAATGTTGGATTAGGATCATGAGACCTAAAAGGACATATCATTGTATGATATAATAATGGATAGGCTAGATATGAGTGCTAACACATGTTTTATCCTTTAAATTCTATGATCGGGATATATCTGAAGTCTTGAAAAGCTATGAAGTTATAAGTCATTATTTGCAGATCTATATGCAGCATCACCTCAGTGAAGGCACGTATACATGTGGATTCGACACTTCCAAGTAGCATATGTAGAGGAAGGGCTTGTTGCTCAGAAATGATTGATGTATATAACTAATGCTACTGTTTTATTGCTGTATGTCAATGATTTCTTCATTAGATTTGAAGTTAAACTGATTGTATAAGGACATTGAGTCTGACTGACTGATTGATTAAGTAAGAAGGGTGATATTTGTTTCTATCTATTTAGAACTCTGTAATATGAAATTAGATCTTCAGAATGTATTTGGTTTTGGTTCGGAAGTTGTATGATTCAAAATCTTTTGAGGTATACAAAGGTTGAGTTACAGAAAATAGCATATACATGCAATTTGTCCTCATTGAAGTAGTGTATACATTTTGACATATGATTTTATGAGGTTGTAATTGGTTCTAGTTATTAATGCAATGTTTTGGGTTCAGTTCTGTGCACTGGTTACAATTATTTGACTATTCTAGTTGATTAATTGAATTTTTGATTAAGTGCTGGTTGATTTGGTTCTGAGTGAACGATTCAGTTGTATCATAAATTCATGACTGGGTCATTCAATTATGTCAGAGGTTTCAGTGATTGATTGATTTAGTCTTGGTTGATTTATAAATTGATGATTGGGTTTTCAGTGAGTGATGCAATTGTGTCAGAGGTTTCAGTGATTGATTGATTTAGAAATTGATGATTCGGTTTTAGTTATGTCCCAGATTGATTATTGGGTTTTCAATGATTGATTCAGTTGTGTCAAATATTGATGTTAGAAGTTTCAATGACCATTTGATTCAGATATTAATGATTTGGGTTTCATTTATGTCACAAATTGATGATTAAGTTTTAGTGATTGTTTGATTCAATTGTGTTAGAGATAAATGACATTGTTGTAGTGATGAGTTAAAGTTTGAATTTTTATATTTAGCTTAAGTGTTGTTAATGGTTTTAGTATGAAAATTTTATGAAACATGGCATACAAGTTATGATGTGTTAAAGCAGGTGGATCTAGTCTAAAAATTTGATGAAACTTAGTCATGGAGGATGTTGAGGGTTGGAGCTTTCCGTGAGGAAGTCTAAGCTTGTTTCTAGTAGTAGTTGCTGATTAGATCAGGGGGTTGAAGCTCCGTTCCATTAGCAGTTGGAGAATGAGTGAAGGTTGTAGCCTATGTACTGGTACAAAATTACACCAGTACAAGAACCATGGTTTGTAGCTCCCTTCCAGTAGAAGATGGAGAATGAGTGAAGGTTGTAACCTTATGTAGGTGGGTTCCTACATACTGGTATCATTCTGCACCAATATAATATTGTAAACAACTTTTTATTTATATTAAAAAGAAGACAGAGACAACAGTAGCAAATGGTTTTCTCCAGCATTAGGTTTCCACCTTAAATCCTAGTGTTCATGTGTGTTTCTTATGTGTGATGGTTTATTTTTTTATTACAACACATGGTTACTATTTATCCAATTTTTAATAAAGTTGTGATGCACTAGCTAAAGACCAACATATGATGAATTAACTCAATCATAATTTCACTCTATATACACTAACTGTTTTAAGAACAATCGCGTACACATGCAGGTTCCTTTCAGTAAAGTTGTGTATCGAAATCTGAATATGAAATGCAAAAAAGTTATTGCTTTGAAAATACTAATTCACCCCACCTCTCAGTAGTTTTCCCAACACTTGGCACCTCACAGGGAGGATGCCATCCCCATTCGAGCCAATGTTAGTGTCCTATATTATAGTAGTCAAAATCAAGTATAATATTTTAAATTTTTTTTGGTAAATGTGTAAATTTTCCTATGATCTATTAGGGATCAATTTATTAGCCTTTATGAAGAATGTAAGATTATATTACTGATGCAATTACGTTGGAATTGTGTGAGTTATAATGTAAATATAATCATTGACTCCCTAAAGATTGAGTTATGTGAGTCTACGGTCAATGTCTCATAAAAAATCATGACTAAGGTCATAATGAGTCTTTTTTCTCATTATTGGCACAAATTAGTGGGGCTAGGATAGTCAGTTAGGTTGTCAAATCAAGTTTGTGCTATGACATCAACCTCCAGTACAATGGTTATGAAACTTGTTGAGTGTCTTCCCTTTGTTGTGTTTTCCTGATTAGAGCTTCAAAATCATAATGATTGGTCTTGAAAGGTGGGTTTGGACACCTTGGGGGTTTAAAATATTGTTTTAACATCTAAGAAACCGGAGATCCACTCTTTGTTCCATCAAAAGAATTTTGGACATCTGTTGGAGTTCGCTATACTAAGTCTGCAGGGGAATTGTTGTGTTCAAGGATAGTACTTGTTGGGTGCAGGAATTGCACTTAGGAAAACTCCTCAACACTTAATTTTCAACCTGGGGGTTTTGTAAACTTAGAGACAAAGCATGGGTAATGCCAGAAGTGGTATGAAATTTTCCTATTCCTATTCCTACTTCTTAAAGGAAATGCTTACAGAATTAGACAGAAAACAATCATAAAGGCAATTGACACCACAACAACTCTAGTGCTCGAATGTAAAAGAAAAATTTGCAAGTAAATCAAGTAAAGGAGTTTTCACACAACTGAAACAATCTTAAGCGCTGGAATGAAACTCTATATTCATCTTTAGATGGATGGCTAACAGTGTGACAAGCAGGCCCTTGCAAAGATCTGTTTCCATCTTGATCTTCCTTCTACACAAACAACATGTTCTTACACTGTTGCAATCTGCTTGCACTAGTGCAGGTACAATGTCTTTGTGTAAAAGTATACTTGACCTTCCTTACTGACGATTTATGTCTTAGTGAAGGTGCTCTAAGCTTTAGGGATTAGAGAACTTTGTTTTTATGATAAGAGACCAGCTCTTGCATCGAGGTAGAGTTTCCTTCACTCAGCTTCCAAATTACTTTTGAAAGGACTGAAAGATGTGGTGAAAAAGAATTGCAACTGCAAAGAAATCCTAAATTAAATTATCTGTAGAAAATAAAATGCTTTAATTCATTAAACCTTGCAAAAGAAATAAACTTCATGAAATAAAAGAAACTGAAAGGAATCAAACAGTAGTTTAAGTGATTGCCATGTGTCAATTAACTTTGGTAATATACTCAAAGTGATTATGTTCTTTGCAAATATAACATTCTCATGATAATTTTATGCAACTGCTTTCAGATCCTCGAAAGATGTACTTTTAATGTTGAAGATAGTTACTAAAGTTAATGATTCATTCACTTGAAAAATAACTGGAAATAATATGCAGGTAAGTAATTGAATGTTTGCTGCAAAATGAATGACTGAACCAAAGTGTAGGCAACTGCATCCACAGATGTAGGAAAGAGCTTCCTGCATGATCCAATCGAAATCGAATTAAGACAATGATTGGGAGTAAAGGAAATGAAAGAAAGGAATTTCATAAATGAAATAAACTCAGCTAACTCTAAAACCACGGATCCGTTTCACACTTTAACTACAAAAGAGATTTAAATCATAATTTTAGAAATAAATATCTGAACTGTCACACCACGCAACTGCAAAAAGAAATATTCATAAAGTCTTTCTGAACAACAAAAGTACACGGGGTAAACGAGTTGGCTTGGTTGGGCCCTAGCCAACCAGCTCATTCCCCGTCTAAGGAACAAAAAGGCTCAACACTTCAAATATTCATCAAAGATAAATTAAACGTCGTGTATGAAAATCATGGTAGATTTCTTGTATTACTCGATACAACAAATGTACATAAAGTGCAAGTCTAGCCCCAGAGTTGAGGCGATACCCAGATTACATGAAAATGAAATTAAAATCGATGGTTTGCTAGCTAATGTTACCTATGATCTATATCTTATACATCCTTTCAGCCTTATTCGTTTTCACTAATTACAGACATTTTCTTATTCAAGCCTTTTGGTTGAATGGACTAGAAACAACAATTACAAAATCAGCTAGCAGTTATAATGCAACATGTATCTCGTCTGGCCCTAGACTAACTTTGGAAAACATTCCCTAATTGCACGCCATTGGTATCCTTCTTTAGTTCATCAGCAACTATACTTGGAGTCAAGGATCGAGACCCATCCTCGTGGAAGATTTGGCTCACGGAAATCTCGGATAGTCTTCGTGGCGATGCAGGAATCTACCTGCACTAGCCATACTCACTCATAATTAATACCAAGTTCCGCATTACTCTGAAAATTAACATGAGTTACAAGAGGTATGTAAATAGGCGTGCAATCCATATAAAATTGATCAATTAATCACTATAATAAATCTTAATATAAAATATGAGCATGTGCAGGAATGGCTAGCTATCTTGAACTATTGCATGAAAGTGGGGTCTATATTGAGATAAAACATAGGCTAATATTTATGGAAATGGGGTAGAAATAGGGAAATTTAGGACGCCAACAATACCTGCACTTCCAAAATTCACGAGGTTATCACCACTTCCATTTGTTATGCTTTCCTTCTCTACAAGTTGCAATTTGGGACACCAACAATACCTGCACTTCCACGATTCACGAGGTTATTGCCACTTCCATTTGTTATGCTTTCCTTCTCTACAAGTTAATACACAATGTAATTGTATTTTAAAACCCTAGAACATATCTTCATTGTGAGCCATGACAACTACAGATAGGAATAAGCATAAAGGGGGGTACATAGTTAGGTTTGAGCCTCAAGATCTAGCCTTGATAAACTCAAATCCAGCAATTAGGGTTGTTTTTTAATACACTGGATGCATTAGGTTTTGTGAGAAGATACATGGTTAGAGTGTTTAGCTTACCAAAGAGTTTGCTTTAAATTTCACTGAGGTAGATGTTAAGATTGGAGATTTGAGTTTTCCAGTGTCATATGTCACCATTTCAGCTGCTACAAATGTCCCTCTACAAGAAGAATAGTGGTTCAAGGGCTAGAACGTTTTGTTAGCTTGATTGGTTTGCTTGATTGGATTTGAGATTTATTTACTTGATTTTTTGAGTTTTTGGATGGTTTGTGTCCCTAGGGCATCTAGGTTGTTGTCCATTCATTTTATTATCTTCTCATCAATTCATATTGGTGATTAGCTTCTTCATGCATTTCAAGTTTTAGTCCTTGCATCTATTTTTCTTTGTTTTCAATTAAATGAGTGAAAAGTTCTATTTTCTCTTGTTGAACGTCTATTTTCTAAACATAGATTACATTGCTCAGTTTGTTTCGATTGAATCTTGGCATATTTTGAAAGGAGTTCTTTTGATCATGATTTTCATCTAATTGATGTTTGGTTGTTTGGATGTTCTCATTGAAATTTTTATGTGAAAGATTCATTTTAGCATTCCATTCAAGAAAATACATCATTCTAGTTTGTTTAATTGATATGTTGCATTAAGCAGCATCATTGAAAGCTAGAATTATATCATCATGAGAATTTGAAATGAAATTAACTTATTTTACTGTTAAAAGGAATAGTTGAAGTGCATCTGATAGGAAGAGTACGAAGTGGAAAGAATTTTCATTATTTTGTTTTGAAAAGCGAAGTAGTGAAGAGTAATCTTACTTTCAGTTGCTTGTTTGCTTCATTGATTGTTTTCTCTTTTCTCAATTAGTGTAAGCATTCATAGAATTGAAAGGGTTTTGTCTCATATAGCTGCACATAAGAGTTTTTTAGGTGACATCGATAGGGCCTAAAAATTGAGACTTAACTTCAAGATAAACCTTTAAAATATAATCAATTAAGCTAAGGTGCATTTGAAACTAAATGCTCATGTTTAAACATCTAGGCTAAAGATGTGTTCTGACAGCTTTAAACCTAGCAGTTGTCATTTCCTTCAGCATTACACAGCGCTAGTATAGACTTGTGCTCCCCATACCGTGAAATATATAAAGGGAGACCCCATTAGGTTTACAATCCTTTATCCATAAGAAGCTGAGTTTGCCGCCTTGTAAATGTGATACACCAAACACAACATTCGAGGAGATTACCTACCCGTACTTCTTGGTTTGCTAGGAGGTATTCTGCAATTCACAGTTACCTAGTAATCCCTTTTGCCTAGATTATCCTAAGAAGTCATTTTGGTCTTTTTGAATCTTTAAATTTAAAATATCATCAAGCACTTGTGATTTCAATCTCGTTCAAACCGAAAGAGACTAGAGTCATCTTTTCCTTTTTCTCGACTCTTAAAACATGAAGAGGTGTCAATCTTTTAGCGTCTTAAATTTTTTTTTTCCCATGATCACATCACATTCCTAATAGTGTTATTCTGGACTACATCGTGAGTATACCCTTAATATATTTTAAAGAAGCCCTTAAATTAATATCTCTTCTCTTTTGTTTGAGACAAAGTCATGATGGTTGAACCATCAGGTTTTCCTCGTTCCTCTTCCTCTCCTCCATCTAGAAGGTCATCTGGAGAAACTTTCCCTGAACTTCCGTAGTCACTTGAGGATCAGGGAGATGAACTTGGGATTGTTCTGTATATTCAACCTTTGTCTTCTTGCCCACCTCCTTTAGATACTAGGTCACCTGACGAATATGGCTCGTAATCCACTAATAATCCTATCCAAACTCCCAAGAGTCAACAAACTATTGATAGTCTGCAAAGACTAGTTGCTTATCCACCGGACCCTTTTGTGGTATCTCCACAGCATCCTTATAGTCTGTACGGTCATCTTGGTGTTCTGTTGGAGTTGTCTACTCGTTCATCTTCGGCTCGTCACAAATGTTTTCTATGGAGTCCAAAGGCGAAATCCCATACTCCTCTCTAAGTCAATTAGAAAGTTTGGTTACTCACATTCCTCACGTGGGTGATGAGCAGGCATATGAGTTCCCTCATGAGTGTTTCCATTTTACGGGAAGTGTCCCATCCCTTTCTTATCCTAAGTTTAGAGAACCCATATTTCCACATGGTTATACCTCTCTAGCTCAGTTGGTTTCAGGCACTCCTAATCCCTCGTCGTTATCAAAACCCCATCTAGTCTTCCAGTGCTATGCCTACCTTAGGTTTGTTCATTCAGAACATGACCTCTCGACCCATTGTACAAACTACAGTCACTTCAGTTCTAGGTCAACCTATTGCTCCATCTCAACCTATTTCTTCATTTCAACTGACACTTCCAGTCCAACCAACTGTCTTAAGTCAGGTCTTGGTAAGTTCTTCTACCCCTCTAGTGAGTGGACAAACTGTGCCACCACCTAGGGGGCAGGATTCGAATATATCCATGATATCAGGCCAAATCAATGTGAGTGGATCACAAACTCACATGGTTGGAATGAATCAACCTTTTTATGGTGCTATTCCTAACCCTATAGATCCATCTGGGTCAAGTAACGTCCAATACCAACAACCATACATGATTCAAGTTCCATTCCAACTAGCTTATGTTCCATATGGTTCACAAGCTATGGTAACTTCACCATACATTCCTCAATCTAGACCTTATGTTTAGCCTGGCCAATCCACTATGCCTAGTGGATATGCCCAGATTCAATTTGGGAACTATCCAGGAACTGTCTAGCTACCCTTGCAGCAACAATGGCAACATTTGCTGCAACAAGGGAAAGAATTGTAGCAACAAGGACAACTGCTACAACTACAAAGGAAACCTTTGCAACATTCACAAAAACCTTTGTAGCCATAGAGATAGTTTGTTCAGTAGTCATCCCAATCTTTGTCCTCACAGGGGCAACCTTTGCAGTAGTAGGGTAAACCTTTGCAGTAGCCACAAGGTCATCCATCACAACAACATATGCAACCTTTCCAACAACCGCAAGGTCATCCATTGTAGCAGCAAAGCTAGCCTTTGCAGCAGTATGCTGTATACACATATCAGCAAGGTCATCCTGTTAAGGCCAAGGTCAAGGTCAACCCCTGCAGCATCAGGTTCAAAATCCTTATGTCCAAGGGTAGCAGGTTCAAAATCCTTATGAGCAGGGGCAACAGGTTCAGATTATGTGTCTAGTGTCAGAAATTTCAAAATCCTTACTTCCAAGGTCAACAGGCTCAACAACATTTTAACCCATATTCCTATCAACAGCCTATGGTACGACAATATCAAATCTAACCAGGACTGAATCCTCTATACAGGCAAGGTAACCTCCAGTGGCGGAAAAATTAGATTCCATATGGACAAAATCCTCCACTGTGGGGGCAAAATCCTTACCAACAACAATGGGTTTTGCAGTTTGGGTCTACTCAAAGGCCACACATGCCATTTGATACGCAATTGCCATTCTTGGCCATGTTGGAATTGTTGGATGTTTCAAGGCTCACCAATGATCCTATCCTTCATTCACCCTATTGACCTTCGGTCCCAACGAAGTTTCCGAGCCATTGCCCCAAATTTGAGGGAAAAGCAAAGGAGTATCCACAAGCCCACATGATGACATATCACCTTTGGTACTCATCCAATTCATACGTCAATGATTCTATTCGTCTCTAACTTTTTCAAAGAAATCTCATAAGGGCTACAACAAAGTGGTAAATCGAATTGCCTCGAGGTAACTACAGTGACTTCAACACTCTCAATATGGCTTTCCTCACTCATTTCCAGCTACCAGTTCACTATGAAACTAGCACCTATCTACTTAAGTCACTTAAGAAAGACATCATGGTTGAGTCATGGAAAAGGTATGTATATATTATTTATTTTACTATCCTTTTCCTTAGTTATGTCTCTTCTACACCATAAAGTGTTAATATATCAAGGGATTATGGTAAAAATAGGGAAATTATCTATCATCATGATTTAGCTAAATATTATCACTCTTCATGCAGGAAAAGGACAAAATGGAACAATTGATGTTCCCTAGCTAAGAAACAACGTATAGGAAGCAAGCTAAGGATGGAGCACATAGTTATGGATAAGAACAAAGAAGAACACAACGTCAATGCAAAGACAGAGAGTTAACTGAAGATGGATGATTGCGTGAATCCCTCAGGATCTCTTGATCCTGAGGGATCGTTGTTACTATTTTACCCTTACCACTTAGCCATTATAAAAGGCAGAGATTGTAAAGAGGACGGGGGATTGGAGATTAGTCAAAAATTACTCTTGTATTTTTACTTTTATCATCGACTCTCCTTGTTGAAACAGAGTATGAACTGGCTATAACTATTTTGCAAATGATTAATATATAATACAATTTTTGTTCCTTCTCTCATACTTAAGTAATTCGGCGGTGTTCATTGGCAGTTAAGGGCCCAACCCTGGTGGATTCACTTGTTGTTCCTATATCATTCTTTTACAATTTCCACCATGTGATGGTTTGGTTTGATTTCCATTTATTGCAATCGCATTTCTTTGCTATTTCGTATTCTCATAATTACTCTGTTTTACATGCTGCAGAAGTATTGGTTCAAGTTGTTATTCAATTACCTGTTTCAGTATTTCTTTATTATTATTATTTCAGATTTAGTCCTTTGAGTTTAGGATTCTATTTCCAATCTAGTAATTTAGTTCAGCGTGCTATCTTGAGATTCTCCACTGTAAAGAGAATTGACTACTGCTATCTATGCTCTCAAACCGAGATCCCTACTAATCAGATTAGAAAATACTTTCGCAATATCAATCAGTTAAAAGAGAAAAGAGTTATTGTTACTGTATTCCTAACTAATACTTGAATGAATGTTTGATTTGGTTTCATTAGTAAGTTAAGCTTTCTTTTAATTGCAATTTGAGTTCGCTAGCTACATCCATTTATTCTTGTATTTGAGACCATTGTACTGCAATTTAGAAACATTACTCTTGAGTAAATAGCCACCACAAACTCTGTACACTCTTGAAATAGAAAATCTTGTCTGGATTAATAACTAATGTGAAGATAATTAGGAGTTAAAAAGATACCTTTTATACCTCAACATTTTGGCGCCATTTCCGGGGAGAGTGTAGCCATTTCTAAGGAGTAGTGTGCATCGGATGAGTACCTGTTAGGAGAGAATTGGGTATTAAAATTGGAAGGTAAGAACTTGCATACGGAGCATGTAAAAGCATTGTTCCCCCGCACATTTTCTAGTACAATTGTTAAGAACTTAGGGTAGAAATAAATATTTGAGTTGTGTGTATGACTAAAAAGGAAAAACTTGAAAACAATCGAAACCCACTACCCAAACCTGACAAAGCTAAGGAACCGGTGACCCTTGGTTGATCAACCTTCATAGACGATATCATTAAGAAAGCCAAATCTCAGCCATTAGTAGGCCCTAGGAAAGTTGCTTCTAGACAACCTACTGGCTCCCTTCGGGCCACAGACTCACCATCTATAGCCTTTGTTGAGATGCATAGCAAAATAGAAGAAACTGAGCAAAATTTTCAAGAAATTAAAAATTCTTGCCCAATTTATTTATAAGAAGGGAATTCTAGTAATCTCAGTGAAGGAGGAGGAGAAACAAGGGAAATAGAGGAGCCAATATCCCTCTCGAAATAATTCAAATACTCAGTAGCCCAGATAAGAGGAGTTCTATTAAGTTTATCCAAAAAGAAGAAGGAGATGCTGAGGAGCCAAGATACCCCCAAGTAGTAGTTCAACAAGGAAAACTCATTGTCCCAGACCAGGGAAGTGTTTTTAAGCTCATTCCTATTCCTTCTAATCATCCTAGGATTAACTCTCTAGAAATCCTAGAAGGGTATTGGCACATATTTGACCAAATGGACCAAAACCAGCAAACACCTCAAACCTCCACACCACAGTATCCCATCGTGGGCACAGTAGTTAATGCACCTATGAAAGCCATTCCCCTCTAGAATATTCCTACCTTCCATGGGATAACATCAGAGGATCTAGATGCATTTTTATTTTGAGTTTGATGTATTGTGACAGGGGCATGACTATACCACCAACCCCCCAAAAAATAAATTTATTTCCCTCCACATTAAAAGGAGAAGCTTTACGATGGTTTATGGGGTTAGGTGGGGGTGTTATAAATGACTGGGATCAGATGAAAACTGCTTTTCTAAAGAAATATCAGTATTATTGTAGATCCAGGGAATTGAAGGATGAGATATTCCAAATGATAGCAAGACCTAGTGAAACACTGGAGGAATATGTAGAGCTCTTTCAATACAACCTCCATAGATCTCCTTATTCATCTTTTCCCTTACCTGATAATGTGTTGCAAGCTACACTAATTAAACGAATGAAATAACAATGGATTGAAACATTAAACATTATGGGTAAAGGTGACATATATCAGGAAAATTTTGCTGAAATCATTAATTTTTGTATCAAGTGTTCAAGAGGCAACACAAGTCTGAAGCCAGCAAAATGTGACATGATCACTAGGGATAACAAAATCTCGAGTGGAGGTATAACCTGCGCAGAAATCGACAATCTACTAGAAGATTTCAAAACTAATATTCTAGGGACTTTGACAACGCAGGTGGATGTTATGCAAGCCCAACAAAAGCAAGAAAAGGCAGAACAAAACTTGGTGATATTCTATCCTAGATGCAAAAATAAGCATAACCATAAAGAGTGCCTACTGGATACTGTTAAAATCTACGCCATCTGTATGAAAGATCACACCACAGAAAGCTACCCATCACTCCCAAGACTAAAACCAATCTATGAAGAAGCATAAGAAGAAATAGAACTGGTTTACCTACTAAACCAGCACCGCTAGTGGCAGTCGTGACAAATAGGTGTGCCCATTGATCCATCCTCTTGTTTTCAACCTCCTCAGTTTAATGCTCAACAATATAATGGAATGTGGCAAAATCAGCCACCTTTCTCTAGCTGCTCACAACAACCATTCCCCATGTCACCATGGCTAAATCAAACAAATCAAACCAATTGGCCGAACTTTCCATACTATCCACCATTTTGGCAAAATAATGCATATTCAACACAATGGTCACCCTCCACCTCGCAGAGTCAAAACTGATAGTCGAACTAGTAAAGACCCATAAATCAGCCAGCAGGAAAAATCCCTCTCCCTCAACCCACACTTCTAGTACCTTATACATTGCAACAAAACCCCAATACCAACTTATGACCGTAGCTCCCAGCCCAACCCAACCCAAACCCCAACAATGGACTGGTTCAGTCACTGCAAATTATTGAAGGACCAAAACCAAAAACCAAGTTAAGGGAGTGCAATGACCTTCAATTAAGATATGGGTGTATAATAGAATCAAAGGGACATAAAAATGCTCAAATTGAAAATTCGTTACCTATAGAAAAAACACCACAATATGAGAATCTAGTTAGAGAGAAAACTCATGAACAAGCAACCACCTCTTCTCCACCATTCCCAGAACAACTAATCATACCTCGCCCAATAGAACACCCTGATTTTCATCTTCTGGGAGAATTGAAAATTTTGTGTAAAAAAGTACCACTCCTCTAGGCTATTCAAGATATCCCAATTTGTGCAAAAACCATCAAGGAATTATGTATGAAAAATCCAAAGAGGAAAATAACAACAAATCCTACTGTCCATGTAGTTGGTACCTTATCTATCTTACTATCGGGAAAATAAAAACCTGTAAAATATGAGGACCCAGGAAATCCTATAGTCATGGTGCAAATAAATGGACACTCCTTCCCCAATGCTTTATTTGATTTAGGAGTAGCAATTAATATTATTACAACCACCACTTGTCAAAATCTTGGCATTACGTCAGTAGACCCAACCACAACCTTATCGGAGTTGGCTGACCGATCAGTAGTCAGACCAGAAGGCACATTGCATGATGTAATGGTGTCTGTAGACTCCTAGGAATACCCTGTTGACTTTCTGATTATCAACCCTAGAAACCAACTTGATGGACATCCCTTAATTCTACGTATACCTTGGCTAGCAACTATAGATGCTTACATTAGCTATCAAATAGGTAGCATGACTATAGCAAGAGGAAGCAGTGTAAAGAATTTAGCCTTATATCCTCTAGCTCAGCCAAGTTTAACAATAATCAAGACCAAAAAACAACCTGTATCATATCTAACTGAAAACATTAGATCACCATTAACCATAGAAGATTCTTTCGAATTTAAAGATCAAATAGAAGACGACATCATTAACAACTTCATTAACCAATTGGAAGTCGGATCCCATTTAAAATGTCACATGATCAAAGCAGCATTTGACAGTGAAGTAGAAGAAGATCCCCTAAAAGATACTAACTATCAATCAATACCAACTACCTCTATTTATAGCAGCAAAATAATAGAAATTGAGCCAGGAAAAGCTTTGAATATTAACAAAAACCTAACTATTGACCAAAAGTAAAAGTTGTTTCAACTCCTGAGAAAATACAAAGAAGCCTTTGCATGGGATTACCCAGACATGAAAGGAACTGATCCCCAGTTGTTACACACCACATCTATATAGAAAATGATGCTAGACCCATTCGCCAACCCCAACGGAGATTAAATCCTCATCTTAAGGATATTGTGAAAGATGAATTGCAAAAACTTTTAGATGTGAACTTTATCTACCCAATATCTCACGGCAAGTAGGTCTCTCTATTAGTAGTGGTGCCGAAAAAGAATAGAAAGTGGCAGTATGTGTTCACTATAGAGAATTGAATAAAGAAACCCAGAAATACCACTTCCCCTTCCATTCATTGATCAGGTCTTGGACACTTTAGCAGGAAAGAAATTCCTTTCTTTCCTAGATGGCTTTGGTGGATACAATCAGATTCAGATTTTCCCTGAAGATCAAGATAAAACTACCATTACCTGCCCTTGGGGAACATTTTATTATAGGGCCTTACCCTTTGGGCTATGCAATGTGTTAGTGCCTAAATCTACCTTAGGCTAAGAAAGGCAGGATCTAGGGTAACATCAAACCATGCTTAACCTAGTAGCTAGCCCTACCAGGTCGGGAGAGGGTTCTCTCCATGTCACTCTCAGGAAAATATAGCAAATGAGGCTTTGTGATGACTGATGTAAAGACCAATTTTAGGCTAGGTATGTGCTCAGAGGAGTTTGATTGAATTTGATGATGTTTTGTTGGCTCAAAAGTGAAAGGTAGATTTGGGTCTGGGGATTGGACTCATTTTTGCAGAGGTTTTTGTGGGGCGAGGTTGGGAAATGCTGTAGTACTTTAAATTGAAAGAGATGGAGAGTTTTAGGACTTGTGAGGAGTTGGAGAGGGCATGAGAGTCTCAAAGATCCTCTTCAAACAGTAGAAAACATAAATAACTAAGAAAACCCTAGGTAGAGCACTGCAATTTCAATGATTTCTACATTTATCCTTGATTCATTTAGTTCAACTGAAAAAGAGAGAAAATGGCATACATAAACACATGTAAAACTTGAATTATAGAAGAAGACACAATACCAAATCAATTTGCCACAAGAATCCCATAAAAGGTTGCAAACCCTGGTCTATTCCTTTGCCAAATTGTAGAGATGAATGTAAAATGCTACTCAAAGCCTTCACAAAAGTCCAACCTTGAAAAATTACTAAAAACGTACTAGATATAGACAAAAAAAAACTCATGCTAGGCTTTAGGGGTCGAATTCATGAGTTTAGGATTTATTCCAACAACATCTAAACTAAGAACTGAAAAGTAGGCACTGGAATAGATTGCCTCTAAAATCTAGGAAATGGATTCATTCAGTTCAAAACTACCTTTTCATGACGTATCTACCTCCATGAGTGAAATTTTATCATATTTACATAAAATTCCATCAAGTTACATCAAATTACATCATGAGTTTAACTATGAGAGAGAGAAAAATCAAACTGAGAAGGAACTAGGCGAAAAACAGAGTTTTTGGCAAAAAAGACAATTTTCCATCCTATGCGTTGCACCTCTGTTCCTATGAATAGCGCCCTTTTGCAGCTGATTGTGGAGGCCTTCTCCTGCACCAAATTTTCTCCAAGTGGGCTTGCTGGAAAGGTATATCTGTTTACTTTCTAGAACAAGTGGAATTTCTGAATTTGGAGTTGATTTTCCCCTCCAAAGGTGAGTTCTTCCAACATTTCTTCCTATGTGGCCAAAGAGAGGCAGGAAGCGCATTTTTGAGGTGTATTGACGCTTTTGGAAGCTCAACACTTGACATCAAGTGCTATGTTGGGCTAAGGAAGCCTCAGCCAAAATCTCGAGCTTGTCTTTCTCTTTCCTCTTCCTGAAAGCTTTCCTCAACTTGGCCTTCAAAATCCTAATTCTAGCTTTGCAAACTTTCTTTCTCACCAAATAGTGGTAGGCCATGTGCCTCAACATCTTTTTCTCTTTGTTGGAATTCTCCAGCATCTTTTCCAAGTGCATGCTTACTTTCTTCAACGAAGATTCACGATCAGCATCAATTTCTTGTTCAAGTGATGTCAACTTAACTTTCCTCCTCTTGGAAGCTTTCCAGTTTTCTCTTATGTTTTGGAGCTCCATGATGGTTCGTTGATCCTCTAGCTGTTTGTTCCTCTGCTCAAGATAGTTGATTATCCACTTGGATCTTTCCAAGTTGAGAGACAAGTCATGAATGTCAACTTGTTGTTCTTGAATGATCTCCTTGAGCTTTGAGCTTTTGGAGCCCAAATGGGTGTCATCATCCTAAATGAGAATGGAATCTGTCTCTTTACCTTCTAAAGGCCCCTCCTCATGCAGTGGCTGCTTACCCTTGTCCTATACCTACTTTTCTATTGAAGGAAATGAGACCCCTTCCACCCCGGGTGGAGATAGTACTCATTTTACTGGTGCAAACAATCTCCTTGTGCCCTTTTGGTAAGTGACAAACATTGGCACACTGGTGGTTTGAGGCTCATGCACCTATTGCTGATGTGAAGACTCTCCTACCTCATGAAAAACTGGTGGGGTTACTTGAGAGCCTATGAAGACCTCATGTGAAATGAAATCCTCCCATGACACATTAAGTAAACTAAGCTGATGCAAAGCCACAATTTTGATTAATGCAAAGTGATAGATGATGTTATACCGCTGATGAGGAGGTTTCCTTTGCACTAATGTGGTCATTTTCTCGAGATTCTAGCATATGAAATAGGGGAAGTTCATCATCCTCACCCTAGTGAAATGCATTAATAATCTGATGTGGTAGGCATACAGGCGAGAAAATTTGCCTTCACAGTTGAAATATTTAATTATGAGCTTCATCAATGGAGCATAAGTGTCTTGAAGATACCTGAAAGGGAAAACTCTACTAATCTTCCTCTAAAAACTACCCTTGATATAAGGTTCATAATTTTCCCTGTCTACCAGCTATCTCTTGTTCCATTGCTCACCCACATTCAGAATAATTGTTGTTTCAGGTATAGATTCCGGTGTCAAAGTGAATTTCACACCTGCCAAATTGACCTGACCATTGTGAAGATGGAGAACAAATAATCTAGCCAACTCATGATGGTATTTGACTCTTTCCACCATGTCACAAAATTGATAGCAGGACTGATGTTTGAAGCATGCTATAGAAATTGGGCAAGCCAACAACTCAGTAAGTGTAGTGGGCTCCTCTCGGATATGTTTTCCACCCTTGTGAGGTCTCCTTGGTGCATAAATTTCTTTGGAGTCACTTACTATTTCTTCATTTCTATCATAAGAAGAATCTGACTCCATGTTTGCCAATGCTTGATTTTTCTTAGATGAGTATGAAGAGATTTTATAGTGTCAATAGGTATTTGCTACTAAACAACAAATATTGATGATACAGACTGTGAATAGGGGGTTTGGAATGTTGCTTGTAGGGTTATTGGAAATTGCAGGGTTTGGGGAATGATGTTTAGGGTTTTGGGCTATCAATTTAGGGTTTGGGGTAGTGGGATTAGGAATTAGGGTTATTAGTTTTAGGGATAGGGGGAATAGGTAAGTGTGAGTGAAAAGGGGAAGGAGGAAAGAGGTGAATGAAATGGTAGTGAGGGGAAGTGAAATGGCAGGGGTGAACAGGTTAACAAAAAATGTAATTTGTAAACCCTAGGTAGTTTTCTCAATACAACTATGAAACGAACTAGGGTTTAATTTTTTCCCTATTGAAAGACTATAAACACTAATGGAAACTCATACATCGATAATACAGGGGTGTCAACTTACACGTGAAATAAAGAATTTATGATTTGGGAGCTTTGGAGGAAGATTTGGATGATTTCGGGCCTTGAAGATTGATGTGCCGCGCACACTCACAGGTGCTCCCCACCTCTCTAGTGCATTGTGCCAGTTAGAAACCCAGTGCAAATTTTTCTCTGTGTGTGCCGCACAGGCTAGGTGCACTGCGTCTTGACCCAGGTGTGCCACACCTCCAAGTTTTCATTGTGTGGATGCAAAATCACTCCTTTGGCTCGAAAACATGATTTTCACTTGCTCTCTTGTCCTTTGGCATACAAATGAGCTTCCTTTCACATGAAAACACTTCATATACCAATGATTTTGATTTTTCACTTATGAAAACGGACTTTCCTAATGTTTGCATTTCACTTGTTTTTTAAAACTCTGTTTTGGGTAGTTTGTCTTACTTTTTGCCTTTGATGGACTAAATGCTTTGAAATTTTAACTCTTTTACATGGGAGGGAATGCAGGAGCTTGGAAAAATGACCAGGGTTGCATCTTGAAATTATTACATATAGGAAAAATGAAATTACATAAAATTTTGTACATAAGACATAAAAAACTATGTTTTTCCTCAAAACAGGGTTTTGAGGAAAAATCAATCACTGAGCATGTGATTATTGAAATTTTTGTTGCTGAGACTTTATTTGACCTTCTCATGTGCCTGCTGACCATTATTGAGCTTTAACAAGACCTTGAGGACAAACCCTAGACCTAATGAGACCTAAAACCCTAAAGATGACTTTTTGCAAATGTAAAGACAAAAAATGACTGTAAATGACCTGAAAATGGGCCAGTAGGTAAAGATCATGAGGGAAAATTTATAAAATGCCACTACCATCAGATGATCCATGATCCTAATGGAATGCAATTGATCAGATGAGACACCTAAAATGCAATGAAACAAGATAATTTTGATCACTGATGGAAGGATGAAGATACCGACACTAACACAATGCACCTGCCACACTTCAGAGGGTTGTACTCAAAAATTTTTCAGATTTGATAAATAAAGGGCTCGAAGTGTATATGGATGATTTCACACCTTATGGGGATGACTTTGAGCCAGTGTTACAAACATTAGAAAAAGTGCTGCAAAGATGCATTGCCACCAGGCTCTGTTTAAGCCATGAAAAGTGTCATATGATGACGACCGAGGGACTCATCTTAGGTCATTATATCTCAGCAACTGGAATACAGATAGATCCAGCTGAAATTCAGATAATTCTGTTAATATCTACCCCTACCACACAAATAGAGGTATGCAGTTTTTTGGGATTTTCTAGTTATTATAGAAGATTTATAAAGAATTTTTCTCAAATTGTTGCACCTTTATATGCACTAACAAGAAATATTGATTTCATTTTGATAGATAAATGTGATAGTGCTTTTGAGGATCTAAAAAGGCTTGTATCAACGACCCTAGTGCTAAGGGGCACAAACTGGGATTTGCCATTCTAGATTTCATCTGATGCTTCAGACACAACAATCGGAGAAGTTCTTGGAGAGGAAGAAGATAAAATGTCATATGCAATATATTATATCAGAAAAAATCTATCTCCTACTGAATTAAACTATACTATGACTGAAAAGCAATTTTTAGTTGTAATATATGCTGTAAATAAATTTAGACATTATATAACTGGATATCGTGTAGTTTTATATATAGATCACTCTGCCATTAAGTATTTAGCAAATAAACCTGTTACAAATGGAAGAGTGACAAGATGGTTGATTCTCTTGCAGGAATTTGACATCACAATTAAGTTAGATATCATTTTTGGGATTCAACTGCGTTAAGTAAGTCATCCAAACGTATGACCATTTCCATGAGAGGTAGTCGTAACTGACTAATTTCTCATGATTTTTGAATAGTTCACTTAGCACTCATTGCATCGGGCGATGCTCACAGGGGTGAAGAAGTGGGATTGAAACTAGTGAAATGTGGAGAACGAATCACATAGCATCAGTCATCACTTCCGGGGCTTGCACCCGGTAACCAGGACTTCCCAGGACGTCACCCATTCCAGAACTCCTCTGGCTCAAGCGCGCTTAACTGTGGAGTTTTTCCACAATCAAGCCCACTTAGCTTGCTACCCCATTTGCAAAACCTTAGCAAGTATTGTGCCTCATGAACCATTCAAGTTAGAGATCCCTTGACTCTTTTTTGAATTTAAGTATGGGGTATTACGCAGTGCATATTAGATATCATTTTTGGGATTCAACTGCGTTAAGTAAGTCATCCAAACGTATGACCATTTCCATGAGAGGTAGTCGTAACTGACTAATTTCTCATGATTTTTGAATAGTTCACTTAGCACTCATTGCATCGGGCGATGCTCACAGGGGTGAAGAAGTGGGATTGAAACTAGTGAAAAGTGGAGAACGAATCACATAGCATCAATCATCACTTCCGGGGCTTGCACCCGGTAACCAGGTGCAAACCCCGGTGTAAATGTCATTTCATTCTTCTAGAAAAAGATTCAAACTTAAATAAATAATTCACTTGTTTAAAATATCAGAAAATCGAAATCACATTAGAATTGCAACATGCTAATTTGCACCACAAGTTTCAAAAACATACAAAAGAAGAGGGCTTGACCACAAAGACCCCTTTTCATCCTTAAAAGTGGATATTGCAACATGTTCTCAACTAGGTGAAGCACTTATATTGGGTGATTTTAATGCTAGGACTGCAAGTGAGAAAGTTAGAATTCTTTGATGTAAAGAAGATTGCAACCTTATCTGGCTTACATAAGAGAATAATCATCATTGGGAAAGAATTTCAGAGGATAAATGTTGCACTCTATTTGGTGAACAATCATTTACTTTATGCAGGGATTTTGATTTAGTCATTAGTAATGGTTTGACTAGATGGGAAAAGTCTAGTAATTTCACTTGCACTACTTACAATGGAGTGAGTGTAATATATTATGTAATTTTCTCGCATGGTTTATGTGAGAAAATGGAGGTATTTTTTATTGGAGAGCAACTTTGGGATTTAAAATCGGATCACAGGAAAATTTATTTAAGTTTCTCTTGGACTCGAAAGAAGCAATTAGGGTAAAAAATTCTATGTGTTCAACGAAATCTCCCAAAGAGAAGATGTTAGGTCCCTATACTACTAGTGTAACCCCTTATTGTTATTAGTGCAACCCCCTTATTATATTGTTGTGCCCATGTAGTCGCCAATTTTTATTATTGTGCCCTATAGAAGCCCAATATTATTATTGTTGTGCCCTTACATTAATATTGTTATGTCGGCTCTGATTACATTATGACCCCTTAGACTCCTATATATAGAAAGGAGGTCTTGTCATTTGTATCATTCAAGAATTGTTCATTTATGTAATGCAAAGGAGGCTTCCCCCTCAAAGAGGCTGATTTTGAAGTCATTGATCTATATTTTCTATCTTTTTGTGAGTTGGTTTTATAACATTTGGTACCAAAGCTTTGGATTCTAGGGTTTTGCTACTCCAAACAGGTCATCATGGAATTTCTCCTATAAATTTTTCTCTACAAAGTTTCATAAGCTACAACAAAAACCCATTTGAGCCAAAATCCTTTTGAACCTCGAGTCCGAATTTCAGATCTTGTATCGCTATATTTTCGTAGATATGATCTGAGGAAGTTAGGGTTTTTGCAAGCTCTAGAATTCCATCTCAAACAGGTAATCTTGGAATTTTCGATAATTTGTTTTCTACGAAGCTTCAAACTTTGAAATTAAAACCACTTTAAGCTGAAATATGGGTGAAGCTCGGACTCGAATTTCAGATATCGTTTTGCTATATTTTCGGAGATACAGTCCAAGACATTTAGGGTTTTTGTAGACTCCCAAATTACATTCCAAACAGGTGACCTTGGGAAAATCATCATAACGTTCTCTATGAGCATCATATTGAAATTACATAAGAAGTTTTAGAAGGAGGACGAATATTAATTTTCATTGTATTTTTTTAGGTCCGAAGGTCGAAACAGTGACATGTGGTAAGTCGTACAAGTTCGTGCTACTAAACCAATCTATAATCAAGTCATTATAGGAGATTTGGCATAACTCTTTATTGAATAATCCAATATTTATCAAAATGGTGGGGTTAGTAAGAGGACTCAAAGGGATACCATAGGCTAAAATTTTAGAACTTGAAGATCTGAAATTGCAGAGTTACAGTCATTTAAATATTGAGCTCCTAAAAGAAATAAAAATAACGACTCAAATCAAGAAAATAGAAACTCCTAGTAAGAAAAATTGGATGGATGATTTGAATAATGCGATCGAAGCCAAGAAAATAGTTTTATATGTGCCATAGAAGCTAATATCGATACTATGGAAGCAGATTTGAAGAAATGCATGGAAGATTTGAAGAAAGACATTGAAGGTTTGAAGGAAGGTGGGACAAAGCTGCTACAAGATAGGCCTCCTAATGATGAAAAGGTAGTAGAGGAAACTCATGATGAGAAAAAAAAATGATTTCATAGAATCTAACATTGAATTGATGACCCACCATATTCCAAAGATCGATATGAGGAAGTTTGATGGCAAGGATCCCATAACATGGATACTACAAATCGAGAAATATTTTGATCTACATGATGTGCAACTGTTACAAAAGATACATATTGCGTCTTTATATTTAAAACCGAATCAATTTTTATGGTATAAAGGGATTTGTTCTCGTAAACCACTTGTCACTTGGTCAATTTTCATGGAGGAAATGATAGCACATTATGAGGATACAAAGAGAAACACCTTCTTTAGCCAATTGATAAATCTCAAACAAAAGGGGCCAATGGCAGAGCACATTGAGGACTTCCAAAAATTAAATATAAGGGTAAATAATATTCCAAAGAAGAAGAGGATTGATGTCTTCATAGGGAATTTAAAGGATAACATTAAACATGAGGTTCTTCTTTGGGAACCTGATTCATTAGAGAAGGCACTCAGGCTGGAAATAAAAATTGAAAACAAAATTATGGCAACAAGAAATCCTACCACTCACAATTATAAAGATGGAAGTGTTGTTGCTCCTAACTTTCCACAACCTACATGGTTGACACCACAAAAATTGGAAGAAAAAGGAGAAAACTTCCTTTGTTACAGTTGTGATAGAAAAGAAACTAAAGGTCATAAGTGTGCTGAGATGAAATTATTCTACATTGATTGTGAAGAGGAGGAAGAAAAGGATCAAGAAACGTCAAAAGAAGAGGATATACACTGGGAACCAACCCCAGAGAAAGAAGAAATGAATCTGACCATATCTTGTAATGCATTGGCAGGAATTATCACTCCTCAAACTCTCAAGATAGAAGGGCATATCAAGAAGAAAAATGATAACCTCACTTTTGCATAGAATCGAATGAAACAAGAGGAAGATCAACATCGTAGCGAAAGAAGTTTTGATATTGGTGACTTGGTATTTTTATGAATACAATCATACAAAGAAATGTCCCTCAAGCAAGCTAAGAAGGATAATAAATTATCACCAAAGTACTATGGTCCTTACAAGGTGCTGCAAAAGATTGGTACTATGGCATACAAGTTGGAGCTTCTTGCATCTTCCCGAGTGCCCCCAGATTTCCATGTTTCATGCTTAAAGAAGGTTATAGGTGACAATCTCCTAGTTCAAACAATATTGTTGGAACTTGACGAGGAATGAAAAAACATATTGGAACTTGAAGCAGTCATGGAAACAAGAATCCGACAACTACGAAATCGATCAATTTCAAAGTATCTCATTAAGTGGAAGAACTTACCTGTTGAAGATTCCACACGGGAGGACGAGAATTTTATACAGAAGCATCCAGAGCTACTCAAGTGTTGAGGACAACACTTGTTGAAGGAGAGGGGCATGTTAGGTCCCTATACTACTAGTGTAACTCCTTATTGTT
>APFE030824177.1:0-44514 GCA_000404065.3 Pinus taeda | reverse complement strand
CATGAGAGGTAGTCATAACTGACTAATTTCTCATGATTTGTGAATAGTTCACTTAGCACTCATTGCATCGGGTGATGCTCACAGGGGTGAAGAAGTGGGATTGAAACTAGTGAAATGTGGAGAACGAATCACATAGCATCAATCATCACTTCCGGGGCTTGCACCCGGTAACCAGGACTTCCCAGGAGGTCACCATCCCAGAACTCCTCTGGCTCAAGCGCGCTTAACTGTGGAGTTTTTCCACAATCAAGCCCACTTAGCTTGCTACCCCATTTGCAAAACCTTAGCAAGTATTGTGCCTCATGAACCATTCAAGTAGAGATCCCTTGACTCTTTTTGAATTAAGTATGGGGGATTACGCAGTGCATTATATTAGATATCATTTTGGGATTCAACTGCGTTAAGTAAGTCATTCAAACGTATGACCATTTCCATGAGAGGTAGTCGTAACTGACTAATTTCTCATGATTTTTGAATAGTTCACTTAGCACTCATTGCATCGGGTGATGCTCACAGGGGTGAAGAAGTGGGATTGAAACTAGTGAAACGTGGAGACCGAATCACATAGCATCAATCATCACTTCCGGGGCTTGCACCCGGTAACCAGGACTTCCCAGGAGGTCACCCATCCCAGAACTCCTCTGGCTCAAGCGCGCTTAACTGTGGAGTTTTTTTTCCCACAATCAAGCCCACTTAGCTTGCTACCCCATTTGCAAAACCTTAGCAAGTATTGTGCCTCATGAACCATTCAAGTAGAGATCCCTTGACTCTTTTTGAATTTAAGTATGGGGGATTACACAGTGCATTATATTAGATATCATTTTTGGGATTGAACTGCGTTAAGTAAGTCATTCAAACGTATGACCATTTCCATGAGAGGTAGTCGTAACTGACTAATTTCTCATGATTTTTGAATAGTTCACTTAGCACTCATTGCATCGGGTGATGCTCACAGGGGTGAAGAAGTGGGATTGAAACTAGTGAAATGTGGAGAACGAATCACATAGCATCAATCATCACTTCCGGGGCTTGCACCCGGTAACCAGGACTTCCCAGGAGGTCACCCATCCCAGAACTCCTCTGGCTCAAGCGCGCTTAACTGTGGAGTTTTTCCACAATCAAGCCCACTTAGCTTGCTACCCCATTTGCAAAACCTTAGCAAGTATTGTGCCTCATGAACCATTCAAGTAGAGATCCCTTGACTCTTTTTGAATTTAAGTATGGGGGATTACGCAGTGCATTATATTACATATCACAATTAAGGATCGATCTAGAAAAGAGAACCCTGTAGCTGATTTTCTCTCAAGAATTCCAAAGCCAGATGACGCAGCAGTAGTTGAGGATCAACTTCCTGATGAACATTTATTTTTTGTTACCGTCAAAACACCATGGTATGTGGACATTGCAAATTACTTGGTAGTAGGTAAATTACCCAAGCACCTGACGCCTAATGAAAGAAAACAAACAATGTAGTGAAATACTCGATTATCTTGGATCAGGGGCTACTTATTCGACACAGGGGTAGATATGCACATTAGAAGATGCGTCCAGGAATATGAAGTGTTTGACATTCTAAACGCATGCCATGATGGGCCGTGTGGCGGAAATTTTGCAGCCAAAAAACAAGTCACAAAGTCTTACAATAGGCTATTACTATCCCACTATCTTTATAGATGCTAAAAAGTTTGTTCAAGCCTGTGATAGCTGCGAGAGGGTGGGATGCGCTGGAAAATCTGATGAGATGCCTCTGAACCCACAATTAGTAATCAAGTTGTTTGAGCAGTGGGCACTAGATTCTATTTGTCCTATTAACCCATCATCCAATCAAAAAATATACATACTGGTTGCGACAAAATATGTTACTAAACGGGTTAAGGTAGAGGCGCTACCAAGAGATACTGAGGATTCAGTAATATAGTTTCTTTTCCAATTATTTGTGCGATATGCCCCACCAAGAGACATTATTACAGATGGAGGACTGTAATTTGTAGGTAACAAAATTGCCGCAACATTGAGAAATTACCATATTCTCCACAAAATTACAACTCCATACCACCCACAGGCAAATGGCCAAGTAGAAAGTAGTAATAAGGTAATTGAGGCAATACTTACAAAAATAGTTGCATCACACAGACAGGATTGGGCTTCTAGATTGCTAGAAGCCTTGTGGGCATACTGCACAACATGGAGAAATACCACGGGATATTCACCATCTCAGTTAGTATTTGGTAAAGAACCCATATTCCCAATCGAATTCGAGATTCAAACATTAAGAACAACCCAGGAGGTGGGTCTGAATTTAAATGAAGCTCAGATCAATAGATTACAGCAAATCAATCAATTAGATGAAATCAGGCTATCAGCTCTTCAACGCACTGCATTAATCCAACAACAGAGAGCGAAGTGGCATGATGCCCTCATTAAAAAGAAGATCTTCCACAAAGGAGATTAGGCACTTCTATACGATTCTAGGTTCCAGGATTTCCCCAGAAAAATCCAAAACAGATGGTTAGGACCTTATGAGATACAAAAAGTGCATGATAATGGCACCATTATATTGGAAACCATTGATGCATTTGGCTATTATTTTAAAGCGAATGGTCATCGAGTGCGAATTTATCATAAACCACTCACTAGGGAGTCCTTTCCCCAACAGTTACCGGAAGATTCCACCATGCAAATTCTCGATGAAGAGGATAACCCATCCTCAGCATCAATCCAGTGAACAACTCATTGTTTTTTTTAATTTTGCATATAGAATTTTCTTTCTATTTTTCTTGTATAAACTGCATTACTTTTTTTTACAGATTTTTGTGTTGCTCCATTTAAGGTACAGTTTCTATTCCCCTTAAGGAACAACAGCCGTTCCATTTAAGGAATAACAGTTTTCTCCTTATTCAATTTCGTGTTGTTCCATTTAAGGAACAGTTGTTGTTCATTCTAAGGAATAGCTGTCGTTCCATTTATGGAACAACAGTCACCTGTATATACGATTTTCATGTTGTTCCTCTTAAGGAATAGCTACTATCCCTCTTAAGGAACAATAGTTGTTCCATTTAAGGAACAACAATTTTGCGTGTGTTTTATTTTTTCTATTCCTCTTAAGGAACAACTATTGTCCCTCTTAAGGAACAACAATCATTCCATTTAAGGAACAATAGTTTTGAGTGTGTTTTCTTTTTGTTGTTTCTCTTAAGGAGAAATTTCTATTCCTCTTAAGGAATAGCAACCATTCCATTTAAGGAACAGCAGTTCTGTGTGTGTTTCCTTTGTGTTGTTACATTCAAGGAACAACTGTTGTTCCTCATCAGGAACAAAAGCCATTCCATTTAAGGAACAACAGTTTCGCGTGCGTTTATTTTTGTTGTTCCATTTAAGGAATAGTTGTTGTCCCTCTTAAGGAAAAACAGCCGTTCCATTTAAGGAACAACATATTTTTTCATGTGATGTTCCTCTTAAGGAACAACAATCTCGAGTGTTTGTATTCTTGTCATTCCATTTAAGGAACAACAATCTTGTGTGTTTGTATTTCTGTTGTTCCATTTAAGGAACAGTTGTTGTTCCTCTTAAGGATCAACAGTCGTTCCATTTAAGGAATAGAAATTTTGCATGTGTTTCTTTCTGTTGTTCCATTTAAGGAACAACAACCGCTCCATTTAAGGAACAACAGTTACGTTTATGTTTGTTTTTGATGTTTTGTTTAAGGAACAGTTGTTGTTTCCTTTAAAGGAACAACAACTATTCCATCTAAGGAACAACATTTTAATATGTGAGTGCTTTACATTGTTCCATTTAAGGAATAGTTGTTGTTCCTCCTAAGGAACAACTATCATTCCTTCTAAGGAACAACAATTTCGTCATGATTTTCTTGTTGCTATTCCTTCTAAGGAATGACAGTTTCGCTTTGGTTTGTTTTAATGTTGTTCCCCCGATGGATCAACACTTTCGCTTGCATACATTTTCCCATTGTTCCTCTTAAGGAACAGCAGTTTCATGCACAATTTTTCTCTTTCTATTATTGCTCCTAAGGAACAACAATTTTTGGTGCCGTTGGTTTTTTTGTTGTTCCTCCTGAAGAACAACACTCTTTTTGAGAAGTTTTTCGTGTGAATGATCCTTTGAAGGCAAGAATACAAACATATTTGCAAGGATACAAAATTTAAAGGTTAGTGGAACAAGAAAATCAAAGAGAAATTATAATCTTTAATGAGATTTCTTTGTATTGATTAGAAAAGGGGAAGACACAACTATCTATATCACTTTGTTGTCCTTATTTTCACTATAGCTCAAATTGATTGATTACTTGTACCATGTTGGATCTTCACTAATTCTCATAATTCTCTTTGCTTATTATCATTGAACAAGAATAAGGGTATATTTTCTCCTATTGATATGTTCAGACTTCTTCCACCATCCCTACTCTTAAGGAGTGTTGAGACATCGTATATATATAAATAGGAAGTGCTATATAAAAGAAAATAAAAAAGAAGGAAAGAAATATATATATATATATATATATATATATACTAACAATTCTATGATTTGTGAGATGAAGGATAGGGGTTCTCATCACGAGCGGCCTACCCACCTTTCACTCTTTCCCAGTGAGTGGTATTGTGACCCATCTGGTTACCAAGCCAACACAATGGCCTCCATTCTAACATCACAAGGCACTTTCCTAAGTATACATAAAGGATCATGGTTCCAAAGGGTGAAAAGAAACTCTATTAAGGTTATAAACACCTGTGGGCAACAAAGCTCTGCTGATGGTAGTGCAATCATATTTTTCATCAATAGTAATTATAACCCCTTTTCTTATTTCTTTATATTTATTTCAAAAGGGATTATGTTCCCAATTCCTTTTGAGACTTTATGCATGAAATATCGTTTAAAAAATCAATCATAACGGTTTAAGTGGAATAATGACCACATAGAATCTTACCTATGTCAGATACCCTTTCCCCTTTCCAAATCATTCCATGTCATCTCTATATTTATTTGTAATTCTCATGATATGCATCGATTTCAGCAACTCGATGTTTTTGTGATCTTGTCATAAATATGTACAGCTTGCCATTTTTACTACTGTATGATGGTTGTCAGTACGTTGCTCCTCCATTTAATCGGTTGAAGGAAACCTATCATTTTTCAAGGGGCGCGGGTGACTTCCAAATCACTTTTGCATATGTGTCAGTCTTTTATTTGGTTGTACTAGGCTACATGATATCCCATATTAGCAATTTTCTAACGGAATCTACGTTAAAAAAAAGTATTATCTAAATTTAACAGCTGCTTGTTCCATTGTTGGCTCTGTGTATTGATGTGTTACCTGTGTAAAGCTAACAATGTGCAGAATTCAAACAAAATGGGAGGATGATCAGTACGCAGTGAGCCACAGACACTAGCTGTTTCCGATGCCGCCTGAGAAATTCTAGTACAAGTCAGATGGGTCATATATTTTACATGACTACAGCAACCCAATGAAACCATGGCTATCAAATTTTTATAGAATTTTCAAGATGATCATTCTATAATAAGAGGAAGATGAATGATAGTAATGAATGCAATAATAGCGGAGGTGACTAGATTACCAGCAGTCGGACCCATATGGACGCATAAAAAATTGAGGCTACAAGATGCCATTGCCACCTTTCAAGATGAGGGACAGAACTTGATTGTCAAAGGCAAAGGAGTTCAACCCTCATCTCTGGGAGAACCATGGATAGAGTTGGCTAGAATCATTCAAAGCTATATTACATGCGACAGAAGAAAAGATGTGGTAAGACCACACCACCTAAAATTATTAGCAGTTTTAACACAGAAATGTTCTGTAAACTTGCCTGCATAATTGAAATTCTTGTTACATGATGCTGCTCAAAGAATAAATAAATCTCAGCATATAGAGACTATTGTAAGTCATCATTGTTTAATTAGGTTGATAGTAAGCTACAACCTAGCCGAGAAACAAACCAGTTGGGAAGAATTAGTGTTTACTATAGAAGGGGGGTTAGCCTTACGTGCCCCAAAAAGGAAAAGGACTTCGAACACAGAAAATAGACCACAAAAATGTAGACGATATGCCGAGACAAGTCAAAGAACAGCTGAAAACCTTCTGGGTAGCAGCAGCCATCCCTTAGAATTATCTAGCCCTGAAAACGAGCAACCTTTATAGCTGGAAGGAAGAAATAACCTAGAGTCAGAACTTGAGGAGGAAATAGAGCATACTAGTGAAGAGGAGAAGGATGAAACAAAACTTCCCTTAACTCCCAACACAAGTACACCATAATATTTACTTCATGATGAAGAATTAGCCCAAATTTGGACCAATATGAGTGAATATATACAGCCCGAAAGTCCTCTCAACCTCAATTTTGAAGCAACACAATTGAAAGAAAACTTTGCCCACAATAAGAGTATATCAAAAGAACTAATTGGTGAGGTGGAAACAGGGGTAGGAGCCACTTAGGAAGAGGCAGACCAAACTACGGATACCCCTCCAGAAGAACCTAGTCAATTCAATTTAAACACAGAAGATGTGGGCCAAACGAAGGAAATAGAAAAAAGTCAGGGGAGAAGCATAGCCCTTGAAAAGAAAAACATAAATGAGCAACCGAGCTCGGTAAGAGCAAAAACAGTTAGTGAAATAGATGTTCCTCCCAGAAATAAGAGAAGCAAAATTATGAGGTTGAGAAAGGAACAACAGAAGCTACAAAACTAGTGAAGAGACTCAGATAAAAGATAAGGACATTAAAATGGGGAAAATTTTCAAGCAGAACCCCGAAAACAGTGAATGCAGCAATTCAGACTGAATTCCCTAATACAAAGGTTACTGGGACTCAAACTAAGCCCATATTCATTCAAATTGATAAGGAACAACATGCAACCATTACAGAAGTGGTTGCCCAAATAGAGAATGTAAATTTTTGTAATGTAGCTATTCAAATGGAGGAAATATGCTCGAACAGTGTGAACATCTAGATAGATATCCAAGCCAAAGATGTTTTGATAAGCAGTGATCTTCAAGAAAATCTTCAAGAAAATATGGCACAGGCTTGGCTAACCATAGGAAGGCTTGAGGAAGAGACTGTTCCCCAACAAAGGTAACAGGAATTACAGAGGCAATTGTGGGATATCAACATGTCGGAAAGTGAGGCCTTCGATAAATGTTGGAGGGCAGAAGAAAGAACTAAGAAAACAAAGATTAGATTGGAGGTAGTCATGCATCAAATGGATACTCTGTGTTCCCTATACATATATGTTTTAGCATGCAGATCCCCTGCCAAGAACTATGCTTTATTTTTGTTAGAAAGGTATTTACAATTAAAAATTAAGGCTGTCAAGGCAGCAAAATCCATAAAATTGAAAATTGGGGAAGATTTCATGAACTACTATAAACACCATGGAGTGAAAGTTCAACGATTACTTTGTGAGTTTTATTTGCATAATTTTATATTGAAAGAAGAAATGGAGAAGAATCCCAACCCTTTTGTGGGGGATATACAATTTCAAGCTTTCATTTCATTTGTTGTTAACCAGTTGAAGTGGTTCAAAGCCCATAATACTTTCCAGAGGCAAGAAAATGGGTTGGATCTTTGGGTTAGGTGTGAACCGAAAAGCCCACTACAAATGCTGGTCAAACACAAAATTTTGATGCAAAAGGAGGGAGTAATCCAGGTATTGGGGCCCATTCACAAAGAAATTGTCCAGTAGGGAGTAGAGTATTTTCTCTCTATCAAAGACAACTCCTTGGGAATAGCTAAATTTATATGGATAGTTTCCAATTTTAATGTGCAAGACAGAGAACCATTCAACTATAAAAACTTTAAATTGGTCACAGATCACTTTTTTATGTATAGCAACCTCATCTTGACGGAAGGGCCATATTGGCTAGGATATCGATTTTATAGTCCTATTTTCTGGTATCCTGCAAAAGACTATAAAGCTATATATGAATTACCTGAAGGACATACAGGACACATTTTTGAAACTTTGGCCTAGAATCATGGGTTCAGGCCACTTCATGACAATCCTCCTCCAGCCTATTCTCTGACTGCTTTGCACACAAACTACATGGTTTTCATGAGGGCATGAAAAGGGGCAAGCAAGGTAGTGTGTAGAGTCATGGAAAAGGTATGCATATATTATTTATTTTATTATCCTTTTCCTTAGTTATATCCCTTCTACACCCTAAAGTGTTAATATATTAATGGATTATGGTAAAAATAAGGAAATTATCTATCATCACGATTTAGCTAAATATTATCACTCTTCATGTAGGAAAAGGAAAAATAGAAGAATTGTTGTTCCATAGCCAGGAAACAGCGTACAGACAGCAAGCCAAGAATGGAGCACACAGTTATGCATAAGAACAAAGAAGATCACAGCATCAGTGCAAAGACAGAGAGTTAACTGAAGATGGAGATTGCGTGAATCCCTCATGATCTCTTGATCCTGAGGGATCGTTGTTACTATTTTACCCTTCTTACCACTTGGCCATTATAAAAGGTAGCGATTGTAAAGAGGACGGGGGATTGGAGATTATTCAGAAATTACTCTTTTATTTTTACTTTGTTCATTGACTCTCGTTGTTGAAACAAAGTATGAACTGGCTGTAATTATTTTGCAAATGATTAATATATAATGCAGTTGTTGTTCCTTCTCTCATACTAAAGTAATCCAGCAGTGTTCACTGACGGCTAAGGGCCCGACCGTGGTGGATTCACTTGCTATTCCTGTATCAGTCTTTTACAATTTCTGCCATGTGATTGTTTGGTTTGATTTCCATTTATTGTTATCGCATCGCTTTGCTATTTTGTATTCTCAGAATTACTCTATTTTACATGTTGTAGAAGTATTGTTTCAAGTCGTTATTCAATTACCTATTTCAGTATTTCTTTATTATTATTTTAGATTTAGTCCTTTGAGTTTAGCATTCTGTTTCCAATCTAGTAATTTAGTTCAACGTGCTATCTTGAGATTCTCCACTGTAAAGAGCAATGACTACTGTTGTCTACGCTCTCAGACCAAGATCCCTACTGTTCAAATTAGAAAATTGTTTTGGAATATCAATCAGCTAAAAAAGAGAAATGAGTTATTGTTACTATATTCTTGACTAATACTTGAATGAATGTTTGATTTGGTTTCATTAGCAAGTTAAACTTTATTTTAATTGCAATTTGAGTTCACTAGCTGCATCCATTTATTCTTGTATTTGAGAGCACTATACTGCAATTTAGAAACATTACTCTTGAGTAAATATCCGCCACAAACTATGTACACTCCTGAAATAGAAAATCTTGCCCATATTGATAACTAATGTGAAGATAATTAGGAGTTAAAAAGACACCTTTTATACCTTAACAACCACGACCCATATCTCTGATCACATCCATGAATGGAGACGTCGGCGTAACCTGATCAAGTTTGAAATTGCTAATCAGTTGCTGATAGAATGGTTCACAAAATCATTCGTCGGCCCAATTGCTAGAGACATAGCTATGATTTGATGTGTTACTAAGTATCAAGCCATCGCTCGTGCCCAGTATTTAGACCTAGTCTACTCACAATCTGGCACATTATATGAGATGTCACCCAACGATCTGAGACCATCATCTAATCTGACAGCATCAAAGTCTTCAGCTACACCAACTGCTGATGGAGTGATTGGTTCCATGTCTCAGACTCTAGCGAAATCTTCTTCCAAGTAGAAATTGGTCTCAAACACCGGCTCCAATGATCCCTCTAGAAATTCATCTAGTCCTAGTAAAACCTCGGATGTTCTGTTGCAACTTTAGAATTCTATTGTCGAAACATGGGGGATAACCACCCGGTCTGGACCTTAAGACAGCTCCTTTTCCATTTGAAGTGGTGGCTCTAACTGGGGATAAGGGGACCAGTTTCCCAATGTGGGTTTTAAGATGAGAATGGGCAGTTTATGAATTTTTTGCAATAGGATAACGATAATATATGTGACTTATTCTATGATGCAATTTCTTTAACTTAACTTATTCTAATATAAACTAGAGTGTTCTTACATGGTATGTGATCTACAAAGATATCCTTTTAACATGTGATAATAAAGATTGAACACAATTAAATGGAGATGATAACATAAAAGATAATTCCTTTGACTAAATAATTATTCAAAGGAATTTATAAAATATATCGCATGTCTAATGAGTTATATATGAAAATTAAAACCTCAGTTATGGCATCAATATAGAAGTGCAACTAATGCTTCACAGAAACAATAAATCCCACATATAATTCATGAAAAGAAATTTTTGCTACTAATTAAATGTTAACATAATTATGCATACACGATAATAGTACCATACATATGAATTCCTACTCATTTGATGAATGACATTGACCAAATTCTTCCTTCAAAACAAATTATCTCCAAAGAATATAAAAGTGCATCAACAAAGGAAGGTAGTTTGATATCTAAAAGAAAATATCATGTTCCATCATTTCATCAAAGCATTCACAAACTTACAATAGTGCATTCTTTGCAAAAGTTTTTGATAAAATTCTGGACACTTCTCTAAATGCATGAGAAGGGTATAAATACTATTCTAACTAAGTATGCAAAAATAGATTATACAAAATTTGAGGAGATTTCAAACAACCTTCCTCATTCATAGGTAACTAAGTCCAAAAATAAACAGAGATCAACTAAACAAAACTAAGAGGATGACTTGTTGTCTTTCAGCTTGTCCTTTAAAACGCAAATATCGATCATCGGTTGAATTTGAGGAGGTGGCCCGAAATGAGATTTGAGTTGTCATGTAAAGATCACGTCGGTAAGCATTGGAATTGTCCTTTGAGTCACATGGAGGGAACAATTTAGGGTCATGATTTGGCTACGTGGCTTGACCAAATACTGCCAATATGATTACCAGTCAGTTGTAGTAAGTTTTGTAATTACATCTCTCTGTTTCCCCATTTTTTCTTACCAGTCTTTACTCAGGGCAGTTAATTCAGACATTTCTTTTGAATTACCCTCCTTCATGAGGTTGGTAGCAAACATGGCATGATTTATTGCCTTAATGATGATCTTTGATACTCCATCTACCCTCATGACTGCCAACGCAACCTGTTTTATCCTAGCATCCCAATTAGTAAAGAGGATGTCTTTGTGAGTTTCCTTACTCTCGAGTAGATTGGCCTTCTTTCCCTCTTTTGATTCTTGCAATTCAATGAATTTGGAGATCTTGGTGTTTAAATCATTAAACTCCATTCTCTGGTCAATGGTTCTGTTTGTGAGCTGGTCGCTGGTAATCAAGTAGGGAGTGATGTGTGAGAGCTTCTGCCAGAAATACTCTTATTACTTGACTAGAAGAGAATTTAGTTCTAGAGCCTCTTTGATGAATTCCTAAGTAGTAGGAACATCCTTGTACCTATACAAGGATTGTTGTAATTCCTGGAGTTGTACGTTTTGGGCAGATAAGTGGGCTTCATGTCTTATTTTAAAGACTTCCATTTCCTGTTGCAATTGTGCAAGTTGCTCAGCTGCCTGCTTGCTTGATTTTTCTGTCTCAATCTCTTGTTCGAATTGCGCAATTCTTTCCTCCCTTTCCTTTAGCAGAGTGGACACCTCAGTGGCCTTATCCATAGTGGCCAACACATATGCTCCTGTGGACTGTGACAATTTAGTCAAGTTCCCGACCAGATTAAAAGGCATGTCCTTCTAAACAACATCCATTGGCTCATCTCTAGGTGAGAATTCAAGTGCATCTACCCTTCTTCTTTTCCTTTGCCTTCGGACTATAGCCTTCTAGAAAGGTGTTGAGTGCGGGATCCCCCAAGGGAAATTTTGGGGCTTAGAGCCCAGATTTTGGTCAAAATTGTAAATCCAATGTAAAGACTCCGCATTTTGTGGGTGCAAAGCGCGAAGTTATAAATGAGTCATAGGGCTTTCCATCCTTAATTTTGTAATCTAATGTCGGCTTTAGAGATCTACCCATGGTTCGTAGACCATGGGATTGTATAAATAGAGCAAGGCTTTATGTTGTAAAGAAGTAAATGGAATTCAAGTAGCAATAATGGAATAGAAGCATAGCAGAAGATCTAAGTGTAAAGTCAAGTCTTTGGGTCATAGAGTAGGAGAAGGCTCTATAGCGAAGTGTGCAGAGGCCTAGTAGTCTGCAGCTGAGTGCGTGGACCCCTACAACTGAGTGCACGGGGAAAGTCAAGTCTGTAACTGTTGGAGAGGTAATAAAGAGAAGGTTCAAATAATTTTTGTGTATTCATTTACTATTTTCTACATTGAATGTATTGGGTATAAATTACATTTATGTTGTTTATATGATGCACAAACATATACGATTGTGTTGATTAAGTAAATGTGAGATAAATTATCTACTACGTGAAGTTAATAAACATGTGTAAGAAGATAAGTAAGATACACGGTGTAACTTAAGGGAATAGCTCAGATCACTGCCTTGCCAACATGAAAGCACCTCAACCCTTAGTTAGGGCTATGTGAAGATGATTATAATGGATCGTGAAGGTATCAAAGGTCAGGATAGTGCACGAAGGTATTCATAGTTGCACTAAAGCAACCCCTCACACATCTCCAAGGTGCAGAAACTTGGTTCAAGCATCCCACCATACTGCTCCGGGTGAGACCTTAGTCCGCACTCCACGGATTGATGCCAAAAGGGCCAGTGGTGTAGGGATTTCTTTGGCTAATTAACTCTGAACCTAGCTCAGGCCCCCTCAAGACAACAAATGGTTTTGTTGTTGGGACAAAAATCTACATAGAGATGTCTGATGTCGTATCATGGGAATCCAACTAAGAAGGAAATTGAAGGTTTGTTGGACAGGAGAATTCACGAGTTCGCAGCACAGGAAAATAGGAATCCACGACTGACAAAACAAGAGTGGTTAGACTGCTACCTGTACACAAAAATCCATGAGATCTTTTTTGTATATTTCCCTATTGAGCTGTAAGAGTGGATTGCGATGCTCGCAGATAGCCAAGGAAGGTGGAAACTAGACAATCCTATTGTGTGGACCCCAGAATTAGTACGAAGGTTAGAAGAATCGAAGGATAAGATCGTGTGCACAGTCAATCACTCGCTCGATTTAATTATAGGAGGATTCATTACTGAGTTCATGGTTGACACCTCAGTTAGATACAATGAGGCAGAGTGATGCTTTCTCAAAGGACCGTGAGGTAAGTACGTAAAGTCTTTGAATACTTGGATTAAAATATTATTGTGCGAGAAGAGGGTTATGAAGTTACCTTGATATCTGGAGCTATGCAAAGTGGAAAAACCTACAGGAATGAAGGAATTAAGGAACCAGAGGACAACCATTTGATCTCACCTCTGCAAAGGGACGAGGAAGAACTCATGAAGGTCTCACTGCGAAGTGCGATCAATATGATAAGGTAGAGAATTCCGCAAATACCACCCCCGCCCACACTGCCACCAGCCTCACCACCATCACCTCCATCCTCATCTGTACCATCATGACCACCACCAGGATTCAATATGGTAAGCATAGTGAAGTTGCTTGTGTTCAAAGGTTTCGGAAATGAATATCCAAACCAATTCTGGTTCATGAGAAGAGCTGTATGGGAAGCAAAAGGAGTTATAGATGACAATATCAAGAAAGTGACACTGGTTAGTGCCCTGCAGGACCACATGTTGACCTGGTATATTAAGCACTCCAATGAAAATCCCAATGCGGGAATCACAAATATCCAAGTAGTACTAAAGAGAAAATTTACCAGGCTGAAGTTTGAAGCACCATCGATCATTGGGCTCAAAGAAATCACGATGCTACAAAGAGAGACTCCTTGGGAGTTGCATCAAAGACTGAAGTGTACTATTCGCGAAGCTATTGGGCATGGAATCCCCCCACATCATGTTTTGGGGCTAAAAGCCCAAGTTTTGAGTATTATTGTTGAAAAGACTCTACGAATTGTGGGCGTGGAGTGCAAATTGTATGTTAGAGTCATAGGGTTGTCCACCCTAAGTTTTGAATGTAGTATCGGCCTAGGATTATATAAATCAGCTCTAAGTTCTAAAGGAAATGGGAGATACAGAGAGGAACGAATGGATTCTAGAAAATAGTGAGCATAGAGTAAAATTCTAAGTGCTTTGGGTTGTAGTAGTAGGAAGAGGCTATATAGGTGAGTGCGCAGAGGCCTAGTAGAGTCCACAGTTGAGTGCACATACCCCTGCAGCTGAGTGCGTAGGTCAAAGTCGAGTCTATAAATAAGGAAGAAGAATAATAAAGAGAAGTTTGATTCCAAATCCTTTGTATATGTTTTGAGTTATTATATGGTTGATATATTTTGCAATTATATTGTTTTATTTATCGCACGCATGAATGGTGAACACTATTAAGTATAACTAAACACATGAAGATAAGGCAAGTAATCAACTAATATAGGGTTAATAGTAAGGAATTAGGTACCGATGTGGATCGAGCCCTGAGTATGGCTACACAAGGGAAGCATCATAGGCTACGAGGTACTAATAGGTGTGCATAGCGACGTCTGTGCAGGGTCAAACCGTGGACCATCGAGAATCATCAGACATCTCTAGGGTGTGGAAACATGGTTCTAGCACCCTCACATAGTACTTTGGGTGAGACCTCAGTTTGCGCTCCACGAACTGTTGCTGAAAGGGCCAGTAGTACCGAGATTTGTTTGATTAAATTACCTCTGAACCTGGATTAGGCCCCAGCAAGCCAACAAATGGTTTCATTGCTAGGGTCGGGATCTACATAAGGGATGTCTGATGTCGTGTCATTGGAATCTGACTAAAAAGGAAATTGAAGGGTGACTAGACAGAAAAATTCATGATTTCACAACGTAGGAAAATAGGAATCAACAAGTATCTAAGGAACAGTGGTTAGAGTGCTACCTATATACAGAAATCCATGAAATTTTCTTTGCATCCTTCCCCTCTGAGTTGTATGAGTGGATCTCGAAGCACACCACCTTTGCCACCACCACAGTTTAGTATGGTGAGCGCAATAAAGTTGTCTGTATTCAAAGGAGTAGGGAACGAAGATCTGAACCAATTTTGGTTCATGGTAAAGGCTGTATGGGAAGAGCAAAGAGTCACAGATGACAACATAAAGAAGGAAACACTAGTGAGTGTGTTGCAGGATTGCGCATTAACATGGTACATTAAGCATTCTAATGACCATCCAAAAGCAAGGGTCGCAGATATCTAGACCGCGTTGAATAGAGAATTTAGTAGACCAAAATTAGAGACAGAGACGATTATTGAGTTTAAGGAAATTGTGATGCTTCCAAGTGAGACCCCCTGGGAGCTGTATCAGAGACTAAAAATATGATTCGCAAAGCCAACATGACTTTGATAGATGGAAAACAATGTGCATGGTTTGTGGCATCACTAACACCGCATCTAAGGACCATGTTGTCACAGCAGAAGCTATCTACTCAGGTCAAAGCCTTGGAAATAGCAATGAGGTTGCATGAGACCCCAATACAAGATCCTAGTCTGGGAGCCTAATAGATCCATGTGCAATTGCAAAATTTATGTCTAGAAATGGAGAGTTTAAAACAAGATAGGACAACTTGCCCAGAGGTGTGTGAGGAGGTGTGGTGCATAAAATGCAAAGGCCAGGGGCATGACAAGGACCATTATCCAGTATTAACGAACTACTTGGCAAGAGGAAGGTCAATGCCATTGAGACCAGAGGTACAAGCAAGACTGAGCACGACACCTGCATTATGGTGTGTGATTTGTTAGATAGGAGGAAAACATACTGCGGATAATTGTCATCTATTACAGAAGTATGTATAGACGTCCTAACAGTTGTTTTATAATTTTTGCAGGTTGATAGGCCATGATGAGTGCACCTGTAGAAGTTACGAGTTGATGACGAACCAAAATCCTACCTATAAACTACATACTAAAGCACGATCCCTCAAATAAAATACACGGATGGTGCGTGGTAGATTTCAGGTGCGCGGATGGAGTGAAGGTGGAATGGGACCAGGAAGGGGTCGCGAACAACTGATTTGTTACAATTGTGGAGGGCCAGGACATTATGCCTGCAGCTGTAAAAATACTACAAGAGCATCATGTTTATATTATACTCAGTTTGACCATAGATGGAGGACTGCCCCACATTGATAGCGAGGTTGTGCGATAAAGGAATACTCCAGCATCCCTCGACTTAGAATCTGCAAATGATGAGGTCTGAGCCATGTGAAGAGGACCCAAATGTAAACATCATGCTTTGAAGTGGTATTATGACAAGATATGACAAGGGCAGGCAGCTAGAAGAGAGTGTCTGGGTTTGTAACGCTCCTACAAAAGAACCAGAGTTTGATATAGAATGTGTAAAGGAGACATTCATGGAAGCTAATAAGAGCTTCATGGAGGCCTCCACTTCAAGAATTAAGGATCAAATAGAACTCGGGTTGGATACTTCAATGCTTACTACTTTTCTGGAGACATGCATGAAGCAGTTGTGCGACAGCAATGTTGGATGGATGAATCATTCTTGCGGACAAGACCGATCTCCCTAGTATCGAATGATATCTAGCAACAAAGAGCACAATCAAATCTACTTTTCTCTAAACATGTTTCAATTCATAAATGAATACTAAGAGGTGTAACAGATCCTACCTCGGTCCAACGCTTGTTTGGAGCAGTTTTATCCCAACAGCTTCAAGCAGTTCCTTTTTAATAACCTACATACACAAACAAGCACACATCAAAGCATCCCTGCGTATAATAAAACATGTTCATTATGAATATCAAGGAGCTCATAAAATAAACCATTAGAGATAGTTCATTGAGAAAAACAAAATTGATTGTATTAACTTTATGAATAAAGAAACCTTACAACCGTTGCCTTGATGTTGCACAAGTTCTTTCCATGGTCCAGCAGGAGTCTCCTCTACTTTGACAAGCCTCACTCACTTCCCAAATGACATGAAATGTATGTGATCTCTCCTCTCACAAGCTCAAAAAGGAAGTCTAGTTTTTAGGAGCATTTACCCTCAAGAATCTTCAGCTTTCAACCTCCTCTACAACTAGGCCAATGCATGAATTTATAGTGCAAATAGAGGAAGTTTCAAGTCCACCATTGAAGGGATAAGTTCCTCCTTCAATGGTATAAGCACCTCATATCATGGAGTTAGCTCCCTTAGTTATGGAATGGATGAACCAAGGTGGAGCGGACTTGCCAGTGTAATATTCCTTCTAGAAGTGTCTAGAAGTGACCCAAGATGAATTTTTAAGAATGAACTCACACCTTTTTAACTTTTACAGGGGTTCGCACCCATTACTCAATAGACAGAGTGGTCAGGTTCGCAGGAAACATGACCATTGGGTGCGGCACTGCACGCAATACTAGGAGAAAGTGTGAAACTAGGATTTGAGATATTTTTAAGGTCTTTCTCCCATTTTCAAGGCTTGATATCAAGATCTGAGGCTCAAGAATTGCAAAGGAGGTAAGTATGAGTGTTGATGGACTCACACAAACTGTAGAAAGTCATGGTGACAATTTTTTGTGTAACAGATTGCCCCCTAAAGTGCGAAGTCTGTAGTAGATGAGGATGGTTTTTTGATCATCTAATAAGAGTGAAGGACTTTATAATTTCAAGGATCTTCCTGTGGACACCCCGGTCGGAACCTGTAAAAACATTCAACAAAAAATATATATGTGAAAATATCATCGCTGAGGTAGGCATTCCCATGCTGAGATCAAAACTGACTAAGAACTATCTAAAACTGCTCTGATATAGGAATGATTTTGTATTACATCACAAGTAGGAACATATGGACACAATATGGGCATAGCCATCTATTTATGAATAGTCCTCTATATAATGATAATAAAATTCCTCACATCCTGGATGGTGGAAACTAGATCCAAGGTCTTCATTTCTACTTCCCGAACTAGTACGATTCTATCCATGTGAATGAATGTGTCGAAGTCAAACATGGTAGAAACCACTTGATTACCATTCAATGATGTAAACTGTTAACAAGTGTGAGAGGAACCACCAGTAATGCCAATGGCCCTCAAAGTACTCAGTACAATCCAAGAAATGTGAATGAATGAGTCGATGTCAAACATGTCACAGAATCCTTTGATCGAAGGTCAATGATGCAACCTATCGTCAAAGGCGAGAAACCTGCCATTGAGGCATGCAGATTCCAAGGTACTGACGATTTCTAGATCATCTTTCTAGATAAGGAGTTGGAGTCGATAGAAAGCGATCCGTCATAGGCAAGCCCATAAAACGAAATCATAGATCAATTCTGAAGAAATATATTTGGCAAGATCTAACTCAGGGATGGTCAATGATGGATGACAAATATTTTGTAGGTGAATGGTTTATTTGTACAGACCTCTTGAACACATAATGACACTACAAATGGCTTGGTGACAATTGACCCAAAGTTAATACCCGGAAACCAGCTGAAGACTTTTAATGTGGCTTGATTAACTGCTAGGTAAAGGATTTCCCAACCCAGGTGGATAAAAGTGTCGTGTTCAAGAGTGATGGAAAGTTTTTCAAACACAAAGTATAACAAATAGGTTCATTTTTCTCTCTTTTCCCCCACCATTTATGGAAAGTACCTCTTCATTTTTGAAAAGCTTGAGGAGGATAGCATTTGCTTGGTTATAAGCTTATCCTTTGGATGAGTCCAAATTAGTTTAGATTCGAACCCTAAGAAGGAGTGGTCCGTTCATGTTTGTAATTGAACAGGTCCTTTACTGTGAAATTTTAACGAGTCCAGCATAGGAGAAACTTGGCGTTTTTCAATTTTAGGGAGTCAGGAAAAAAAACTTAATAAAACTTCGTGGTTGTCCTTTTTCGTAAATTTGTGTCTCCCAAGCCCGAAAAAGTATAAAATAATACTTGAGAGAACCACTTGATCATTACGATCAAGGAGTAATTTTCATAATTAGTGCCTTCAATCTGAAAAAGTAAAAAGATGATTGAAAATACGTCGTTTTATTACCAATATTGAACTTGAAATGACAAAAGTCTGGCGATCTTTTCATGTTTATATGGTCAGAAAAGAGCTGTAAAAGGGCCATCTTTTTAATTCCGTTTTAACGAGTCTAAAAAGAAAAACTGGGCAATCTTTTCATATTTTACGAGTCAGAAAAGAGCTTAAAGAGGACTCCTATGTGTTTTTTGTTGAAAATGACCAATTTCACCTGAAAACCCAATATTCTGCACAAAAACTGCATTTCATCCATTTGAAATTTTGTTTTAGGGTTTAGAAATTGATTTTTAGAGGAGAATTAGGGCAAAAAATCACCCACGGTAGTTACGCAGGGGCGCCATGTGGCCCCTGCGCACCCCGATTTTTCTGTGCACATAGAAAAGTTAGGGGGCCACACCTAGCCTTAAGGAGAAGTGCACACCTATGCATTGTCTCTAAAGGGATGGGTGCGAACCCTGTGGAATGCGGATTTTGAACCCTAGTTTCTCCATTTTAGCCCCATAGAGTTTTGAAATGAAAGTTCTAATCCACCTATTTTGCAATGTAGGTACAAAAGATGCTTGTTTGGTGGGAAAGAGAGCACGAGGATGTGGATCAAGCTGCATTACTCCATCCACCTTCATTACAGGCATTGAGAGCATGCGAGCTATTCAAATTTTGGAACATACCTAGCATGAGGGCACAGGTAGACTTTTTAAAATGGCTGGTGAACAGGTGGAGCAGACAGGATCAGTGCTTCATAATTGGTGGAAACTGGCTCAAAATCGAGCTGGATGACATATACTTTTTGACTGGCTTGTCCAAGACAGGCGAGCAATTATCTCTCTTCGGATCTAGGCTAGGTGGCTGTTTTGTCGCTAGTCTCCTACTAGAGTTCTATAATGACCAGACTCCGGATAAACGGATAGATGTTAAAACCATCTCCCATCCTGAACTAAAGGTGATCACCTTTACTATTACCAGACTCTGCGGGAGCACAGCATTGCATCTAGCTACAGGTTCCCAGATGCGCATGGCAGTAGACTGCTTCCGAGGCACCATCCTCAACTGGTGCGATGTTGTATTGGCCAATGTGAAGGGCCAATTGACTAGGGTGAAGAATGGGCAGCTAAAGAACTTTGGATATGGTTATTTAGTTGCCAGCTTTGCCCTAGAGAGGGTACCAATGCTGGTTCCACAGCAACTCACTGTTGAGGCTGGACTTCCCCGAGATCCTCAGGTTATGCGATGGGTTGCAGTTATGGCCTGCCATCCTGAGGAGGGTACCGAGGTTGTTTAATTCACACTAGAGTATTTTCATTGGTTAGAGAACCAACTCTTTATTATTCAGGATTTTCCATACGTTGGGATGGATTATCGTGGTGATCCCGACATGGCTCTTCCCCCAGGAGAGCAATGGGATGATAGAGGTAAAATTGTTTTCAACATTTTAATTATATATGTATTTTTGCTTTTTTTTATTTTTAAAAATCGTCCAAAAACTAATAGTAAAAATTTTTAAATGCAGATGTGGGTCCACGGCAACCAGCCACTCTCCAGCCCTATGATTGAAGACAACCAGCTGCCGCAGCACCAGCCCCATAGGACCAATCATTAAAGACCTTGGCTGAGTTGGAGAGCCATCTAGAGTGCTTGACCGCAGATATTCCGGAGACTAGCATAGATGAAATTCCTCTTCGACTTCAGCACTATGTGATTGGGGTCCCAAGACCTTTCAGGAGGTTCCTTTGTAGGGTGGCCCAAGCAGTGGTGTCTTATCGGGATCATCACTAGTGATAGGATGATTGCCTTGTAGACTCATTTTTGGACTTTTGATACTATCATTTTTGCCGATCATAAGGTGTTTTTCAACCTATGATCGAGGACGATGTATATTTTGACACACTCTTATGCTATGCTATATTATTATTATAGTTATCTTGAAAAACATGTTATGAGATGTTTTTAAATTTACTATTTGATTTAATGCAAATGTCTATTTAACATTCGAGAAGAAACTGCATCTGCTAATCTATTTAAATATCTTGGAATGTGTTGATATTCTATGTAATCAAATTCTCATTCCAAAAGACGGAATCTCAAGAATAATCGTAATAATACTTTATTTCTAATGGTGTAAACTCGATTAAGCTGTAATACAATGAGTTCTGAATCTAAATTAACAATCAAACTTCGAATTCCAAATGACATGGATTCAGATAATAATTCAATCACTGCACTGTATTCTGTAATGTTGTTCGTTGTTTGACCGAGGCTTACCCCATGCATAGATACTAACTCATCAGAGGGTGAATAGATAACCCAGGCTGCGGAAGAGATGTTCTGTGTACTACGACAAGCGCCATCAGCGAAACCGATGTATGTTTGGAGAGGCATCGACCTCTGCAATATCAAGAGTAAAATCAAGATAAGAAGGACTAATAATGAAAAACACTCTCTAAAGTAAAGCACGCATCTTTAATCTAAGAACACACCAACTTAGAAAGAAATTAGTCTAAAAGATCTCCACACTAATATTTTAAGCATAATATCACTTTAGATAAATCCCATTCCTAGGTTTACCTAAAGAGACACCGTCAAAATCTTCTAGGTCATAGGCCCCTTTTTCCAGCTTTTGCTTGACAATATATGGACCATGCCACATGGGTACAAATTTGCCAGCCCCTAACTTATCATTCGCTTGATCGTAAAGTAAGACTAGGTCTCCTTCCAAAAAATTGGGGGGTGTAACATTCTGATCATAATGAGATTTGATCCTTTTGACATGAGTTTCAATAGCTAATGCAGCATTACGTCGATTCTCATCTAATTGAGCTAAGTATAATAAACGTTTTTCCTCTTCGGAAGTGGCGGGCAATAATTGCACGACAATTTGTAATGACGGGATTTCGCATTCAATGGGCAATACTGCCTCTAAACCGTAAACCAGTTGAAAGGGAGTAAAGCATGTTGATGTTTTGACTGTGGTTCGGTACGCCCAAAGCACTGAAAATAACATGTTATGCCAATTCGACCGATGAATCCCAATGATTCGTTGGATCATGGTGACTAGAACTTTGTTGACTACTTCAACCAGACCATTTGCATATGGATAATATGGAGTGGAACTATCGTGACGCAGGCCAAGCTGATCTGTAAGTTCGGTCATCATGATGTTTCAAAAATGACTCCCATGGTCAGTGATAATCACTTGGGGAACACCAAACCTAGCAATTATATGGTTGAAAACGAAAATCACAGCATTTTTTCTGTCTGCCGAAAATGTACTCATCGCCTCGGCCCACTTGCTAAAATAATCTACTGCAAGGATGATATATGCATGCCCCGCGGCCAAGTGAGGGTTACATGTAATAAAATTGATACCCCATTTTGCAAATGGACCAATGGCAATGATAGGGTGGAGAGGAGCAGAAGGAGCGCGCATCTTACGATCAAAAATTTGGCAATTGTCGCATTTCTGGACGGCAGTAATACAATCTTTGAATAATGACGGCCAAAAATAGCTAGTGCGCAAAATCTTTTGGGCGGTGACATACCCAAGCATATGACTGCCACAAGCTCTAGAGTGGCAGTCATTAAGAACCTTCTCAGCCTCGTCATGAGTAAGACAACGATGGAAAATGGAATCCACCCCACGAAGATAAAGAGTATCTCCAATAATAGTGTAAGGTTGGGATTGGAATCGTATTTTCCGGTGCTGAGATCGTGAAATGTCTAGCCAAAAAGATTGGGTCTGGAGATAGACAATGATGTCTCTGTACCATGGATCAATAGTGCTGATAAGGAACAAGGATTCATCTGCAATGGGTTCTTCCACCACATGTTCGGTATCAGCACAAGGGAAGTCACATGTTAATTCCACAAAAACCAAAGACTTCTTTGACTTGGCCTTCTCAGATTCCAAGTCAAATTCCTGTAGGATGACAATCCATTTGGAATATTTGCCCCCTAGCAATTGCTTAGTCAAAATGTATTACATAGGGTTACAGTCAGAAATGGCGGTGGTTTTGCGTAACTAAATGTAATGACGAAATCGCTGAACAGCTTGGACTGCAGCTAAGGGCAGTTTCTCCACATGTGAATATTTTAACTCAGTGGGAGTTAGAGTCCGACTAAGATAATAGATCACATGTTCACTTTTGAATTCATCCTGTTGAACTAAAACCATCCCAATGGTGGAATGGGAAGCGGCGAGGTACAAGAATTAATCCTGGTTGTAGTTGGGAGGATGCAATAACGGCGCATGGGTCAACGCATGTTTAAGTGCATCAAAAGATTTGTCAGCTATCTCGTCCCAAAAGAATGGAGTGTTCTGTTTCAACAACCAGGTGAAACCTTCTGTAATCTCGGCGTAGTTAGGAATGAAACGACGTAAAAAGTTTGCTTTCCCTTGCAAACTCTGGAGTAGGTGAAGTGTCGAAGGAGGTGGTAACTTGACGATGGCTTCGACCTTCGAAGGATCACCGCGAATGCCAGCTTTGGATACTACAAATCCTAGTAACCGACATGTTTCTATATAGAAAACACACTTGTGCAGATTAAGCCTAATCCGATAATGCTTACATCTCATGAAAATTGCTCGTAAGTGAGTGAGATGGTCGGCTCTTCGTAATGAACGAGTTGGTAAATCATTGAGATAAGGCTGCACAATGTGCTTGATGTCATGAAATGCATAAGACATTGCCCTTTGAAAAGTTTCTCTAGTGTTCTTTAATCCAAAAAGTAACTTGCAATAAGCAAATGTCCCCCATGGGCAGATGAATGTCGTTTTTGGTTGATCGGCAGGTAGAATATTAATTTGATTATAACCGAAAAAACCATCCATAAATGAGAAAATTTCACTGCCGGCACAATCATCGATAATTTGATCGATATAGGGTGTGGGATAATTGTCCTTAGGACAAGCACGATTAATATCCCTATAGTCGATGCATATTCTTATCGTCCCTTGTTTTTTAGTTACTAGAACAATATTTGATACCCAATCCGTCAAGGGAATTGGATAAATGAAACCTGCTTTAAGTAATTTCTCAACTTCAGTTTTCATAGCAGCAGCTTTTCGTGGGTGTATCTGACGCAACCGTTGTCGGATGGGTTTAGCATCTGGGTAGGTTTTGATGTCATGAACAATGATTGAAGGATCAATTCCTGGCATTTCTTCGTAGGACCAGGCAAACACGTCGTGAAATTCTTGAAATAGGGCTTTATATGTGTTGACTTCAGTGTCCGTACAAGAAGCACCTATGTGAATGTTTTCAACAATCCCAGGTTTGACTGAAATGTCGACAAGAACCGTTCGAGAAATATTGGCTAAATTTTGTTCAGAATCAGGATGTTTCAATAGATTCTGCAGTTCTTTGACATATTCAGCAGTAAAAATATATGAAAAACCATTTTCAAAATGATCAATCTCAGGTAAGAACGAAGACCGATGATGAAGATCTTCCCATGGTAATGCATCAACAGACAATAGTTCCCGAATTTGTTCATCAGTGTGAACGGTTTCTGAAAAGGTTGTTGACTCTGAGGTTGAGATTGACAGTGATTTTCCATGGATCTCATTCACTAGATTAAGGTTGGTTGAACTTGAGTCGAAAAACGACTATACTGCCTGATAAGCAACTTCAAAGGGACTCAAAGGCATGGCATCACCAAGAGAGTCCACCTCGGAATCGAATGGAACGATCCAAGGATCGTCAAGAACTATGGATTTTGGCGAAATCATGTGAATGGTTGTGAAAGGAGATGGTATGTTGGGAGGAGGAAATGAAAATGTTCTGAGTAAACCCGAATCTTTAACTAATCATACCCCAACATCCTTATAAGGGATAGCGGTTTTTCCAACATGTTGAATACTCTCAGCAGAGGATGGGTCGGACGAAAAGTAAGTTAACTGATCTATTGTAACGATCTTTCCATTATGTGGGAACTTAATAAGCCGAAAGACTGATGAAACAACAACTGTCATGGCGTAAGATCGGGTACGACCCAACAGAAGGTTGTAATCTAGAGGGGCATCAACCACTTCCACATCTAAATTAACAGTTTTTCCTTCAACCCCTATAGGTAAGTTCTCCAAAATGCCATAAGGATGAAACCATCGGCCATCAAAGGCCTTCAGAATCATCGGGGATTGATTAAGTGTAGGAGAACCAAGGGTTTTCCAACACTGTATCGACATAATACACATGGAATCTCCCTCATCAATCACAGACCTAAAACAAGGTTTGTTTTTTACTAACACGGGGATCTGGAAAGCCATTTGATGAGGTAAATGAGGTGTACTATTTTCTAAATCGAAGACTATGACGTTTAATTCCTGAAGATCAACAGCTCCTATAGCCGACAATAGCATTTTACGTTGTGCTAGACAAGATTGTAGCACTTCCAAAGCCGACATTGCTGAAGGTGAAACAACTAAATCTTCAACAATGTTATATTTCTGAGCAGCTCTCGCATGTGGATTGAAAGCTGACTTTCGAAGTATACCCTTAGCGGGCGGTTTGATTACTAATTTGGGATTTAGTTTCTCAATCTGTAGTGGATCGAAACTAGACGAAGCTGAGGTTGATGGATTGGAATTAGAAGATTCTGCTTCCTTACCACCAAGAGGACTCTTACTTCCATAATCTTGCGATCGTGTCGCAATCCTTACATGTGACATCATCATTATGGGCTCTTCCAAGGCACTACAGGAAGAACCTATCATCTTACTGTCTTGACTTGGAAAAGGATCCTTCAAAACAGCAGGTGTTTGCAAACCATTGACGATTTTCGCAACCTCGGCATGATGCGGACAATCTCTTGTAAAGTTCTCCTCATCACAGATGAGACAAGGATATCGAGGTTTACATTTCGCCTCAATGGATTCAGGTATATCAGATTTTTCCTTCGAGTTCTGCTTATTCTTCTTCTTACCTTTCTTCTTACCATTAGATTTTGATTTGGTCGTAGATGATTCTACGACATGAACATCGGCAGAAATTTTAGGTGAAGACCCCCCCCCCCTTAGGGGAATCTAGTAAAGTTATAATAGGAGAAGAATTCTTGGAGGATTTCTTCTTACTCTTGGTATTAACAGTACCAATCATACCATCAGCGGCATGAGACCCTGAGGGAGGTGCAACTATTTGATTTTGTTTCAGAAGGTCAAGGATGTTCTCGTGTAACGTACCTGACTGCGTATAAACTAAGTCAAGGTACTGAGCTTGAGCAATTACTTGTTATTCTGTAACTACTCCTTCCTTGGCTACATCTTCAGTTATTTTGGGTAATAATGATTTTACAAACCATTCTGCCAAAATTTGGTCCGGGATAAAAACTTTCACTAAACGATGTCAACGTCGCCATTCATAAATATGATCTGAAATATATGTGGACATCGACTGCTTAAATGAAGTTAATAATTCCGTGCCATTTTCATATTGAACTGGCATCTGAAAATGAGTAAGGAAGGAAGTGGTAACTGACTAAAATTGTAAAAAGAGCCTCATGGCAACTCAATGTACCACTTGGCTGCAAGGCCAATCAAAGTGCGTTGAAAAAGATGAAGATGAATTGAATCATCTATAATGGAATTCGATGCACACCAGAGATGGTAAGTCATCACATGACAAGACAAATCTTCTCCTGAATTCCCCTCAAACTTTGGTATATCACTGGGCAACTTATTCGGCATTGGAGGCCAAAATGGAAGATAATTAATGGGATCGCTCATAAGGCACGACAAGTCAGGAAAATCTAAAGTTGCTATAAATAGTAACTGACGGTTCGGATCCCGAAAACTTGGGGTCATAAGACCATCCCCAGGAGTAGGAGATCCAAGATAATTTGGTATCAAATTCGCATTTTGGATATTATATCCTCCTAGAAAACTAGGATTAACCGGACCATACTGGGGTTGTTGAGGTTGTTGATACGTATACCGAGGGTATGGTTGATACTGATAAGCTGGGTTCTGCACAGCGGGGCTGAATTGGTACTGCCCCTGGTACGGTTGATAAGTAAATTGGGGTTGACTTGTGACAACCATACTAGGCCCAGGTTGTCCTACAGGCATGGAAACCGGAGTCTGGATTGTAGTTCCAGACTAGGGTAAAGAGGCCTGAGGAGTTGATACAGGAGCAGTAGAAACTGGAGCCGTTGATACTCCATAAATGGGTGGAGTGGATTGAACAGAAGCCGCAACAGCTGCAGTAGACGTTTGGGACGGAGTTCGAGGTGAACTAGGCCCAGACTGATGAGTTGCCCCAGGTGTAGCAGTTTGAGTAGTAGGCTGGACAGGTTGCTGGGGTGAACAAGAAACAAAAGACTGTCTAGATTGAGATGACAACTGCACACTAGGTTGCAGAGTCTGTTGATCCCACACCACGTTCACTCTAGGGTATGGACCCATAACAGGTTGAGCATACTGAGGACCAAAACCAGGTTGAGTGTAAGATTGATAATTATATGTTACATTTCCGGGTCCTTGAACAAATGATTGACCTAAAGGTGGTTGAAAACCTTGAGGTTGGTATTGACCTTGAGGTTGGTACTGACCTTGAGGTTGGTACTGGCCTTGCGGTTGGTACTAGCCTTGGGGTTGGTACTGACCTTAAGGTTGGTATTGACCTTGAGGCACATATTGATACTGGGGTTGACCTTGAGGTACATATTGGTGTTAACACCCAGGTTGTTCCTTTTGACTCCCAAGGGAATACGACCGGGGTAACCACTAACCAATCTTTGGATTACAGCTTCTAGCCCAACTGTAATCAGAGAGGGCTCTCTCTTTAAGGTTTGTCTCTGTTTTGTGGATATTTTAGGCTAGTTATGAAGTGAGGATTTTGGTTTAGGTTTTTGGTTGGAAGGGTGCTTTTCTGTACTTAAAGTGGAGATCTGCAGATAATGTTAGTCCATTGGGCAATGGAGTCTGTGGCTAGTGGTCTCTTGAAATCTTGAGTTTGAGCAGCTGGAGTTACAGGGCCATTTAAATACTTTATGAAACAAATTTGAAATTATGATGGTGGAATGTGAACAACCAGTGGAAAGCAATTGAGAATTTCCCACTAAGCTGAGGTGTGGGAAATAGATGTATTCCTCAGGAGCAAACTTGAATTCCTGAAACAATAATCACTGTGAAAGATATAGCATGAAAGGGTAGCAATTAAGAATTACACCTTGATTTCTATAACTGAAGAAAAACACTTAAAATAGCTTAGATTGAGTTCAGGGTAATCTGTGGTTAAGTCCTAGAACTATTCTTTCTCCTTGCCATTCACTGTAAAGAACAGAAACCTGAAAGAGATATGAAAAGATGATAAAACACATAAACAAAGAGTTGTAAGGAAAACTTATTGTGCCATGAAATACGCAGGAATCCTGTAACATTCAGTTAAACACCTCAATGCATCAGATCACACAGAGCTTTGGAAATTCCACTGCCTTTGTATTACTTCTCTGAGAATTTACAGTAAAAGAACTATATCAAAGATATCAATTACATCCAACATCCAACCCCTGCTATCTAATGCGAGGGGGAATATATAGAAGTGTTTCATACAAAATATCTCAGGCATTGAGTCATCTGAGAAATAAAATATCTTTATTAACTCGTACAGAAATAGTAGATAAGAAGCTATTACAGCCTTTAATAAAACATAAATGCTCTTTACTCCTGTCAGAGGATTTTGACCTTTGGAGCTCACTGAGTCAGTTGAACGCTTTGTTATAACTGCTGAATGACGTGTCTGTGCAGCTCTGTCCTCCTGTAGCTTTTCAGCCCTGTCACCTGTGACTGCCAGTGCTGCTGTGGTGGCCGAATGGTTTTGCTGAGTTGGCTCAGCCTCTCTCTACATACATGCTGATATATCCATATTTTCCTCTGCATGACCATTTATATATTTCAAAGAAAAAAAATAATTACCAGCTTTGGTTTAGCAGTAGTTGTATCAAATTGTTCCAGACTTCCTGTGTGGGCAGTTGATGCCTCAAAATTGACTCTATGGTCTCATCTGCCTCTGTATACTTATAAAAATTGGGAGGCTCATCAAACAAGTGATTAATTTCATTCATAATAAAGAATAAGCTCTCCACCCTATTTAAAAGGGTCTGTCCTGATGCTGGCCCTGTTTCTGCTGATGTGTTAACTGTTTCTGCAATCTGATTAGCAACAAAGGTGTTGACCCTCTTGGCATATTTTTCATGTGAAAGTAGCCTTCCTGAGGGGTCCATCAGGCTAGGAAGACCTCTGTTCTGTAATGCCATGAACTTGTCCTAGAATTTGTTAATGTCTGCCTGCATATCCTGGCTTCTTCTCTCTAAGGTCTGAACCAGGTTTCTTAGTGTCAGGACCCTTTTGACCATTGAAATGGTCTCAGTTCTGTTGGCAATTCCCATTTTGATCAGCTGAGAGCTTGTCCTATAGTTAAGCACATTTATCATTTTAGTGGCAGCCTCAGGCATACTACCAAGAGATGCCCTTGCTCTTTGGATTTCCCTGTGTGCTTTTCCAATGAACCCCATCTACTCATAAATGGCCTCAATGTATTCCCACTGTTCTGTGATAGATTGGCCAATATTGGCCCATAGGATTCTCTTGACCTCAGCTGTTACTTTGTCCAGCGTGAGCTCTTTTTCCAGCTCATTTATTCTCCTTTTGAGAGTTTTTACCTCTCTTTCTCTCTCAGCTATATTTTGCTTGGATTTGTCATATTTTTCATTGATCTTAGCCAGAGTTTCTTTAGCTTGATTCAGCTCTGACATTTGGGCCTCCAAGACTTGAATTTCATTTCTCAGCTTCTGCATATCAAGGCTTTCAGCTTGCTCTGTTGTTGGTGCTGAGGTGGAGGGTGTTGCTTGCTCTGTCTGCTGACTGGGAGGGGCAGTGGTTTGAGGAGCTTCCTCCAGATTGATTGTTTCTGGAGGAGGCTGTGAACTTTGTCCTGCCTCTTTTTTCTGTAATGTTGCCTGAAGTGCAGCCTCTGATTCCTCCAACTTTCCCTGTGTTTGGATGAGCTGCTTGTATAGTGTTACCAGCATAGCTGCTGCATCCTTGTCCTGTCTTAGCTGGGCAACCTATTCAGTTTGGGGATGAAGAATTGCTGAGATTTTGATCATTTTCTTTAATGCTGCCATATCAGCATCCCTTAGTTTCAGAAGCTCCTGCACTGCTTTGACATCCTTAGGATAATGCCCAAGCTCTATTATGATGTCCTCTAAAGCTTTGATCCTGTTGTCCTTTTCTTGAGAGGATGCCCTTTCCAACTCAAGTTGTGCAGTGGTATTATTTAGGCTATTTTGTAGCTTGTAGTTCACCAATGTCTTGTCTGCCAAGGAGGCATACACCATCTCACCCGTTTGCTTGTGTAGTTCAATTTGATCCATTGGGTGGATGTCCTTGGCAAGGACCTCAAGGTTGGTCCTGATGTAATCTGCAGCTGACTGTGGCTGCTGCACGGCTAGCATGAAATGGCTCATTATGATTTTTCCCTCATGTACATCATAAGCAGACATGAGTCTCTGCTAGTTAGTGGGAGCCATTTTCAACAAATGATTATACAATTGCAGCCTTATGGGTTCATTTATCTTCTTGATATCCTTGAATTGCTGCTTGATGCTCTTTTCACCTTCCCTCTGTTGGTTTGAGGAGCTAACTTCTCCTCCTGTTGCCCTCTCTTGTTCCTGCTGGAAGGAACTTGCTGAGGCCTCCATGCTAGGCAGGCCCATACCTGAAGTTTGCCCTATTGGCATTTCTTCCTCTGAAAATGGATTTAACCTTTGCCTCTTCTCCCTTGAGTTGTTGATGTAGTGAGGGGAGTCTCTCTATCCCTTTTCCTGCTTATGTCCTCTCTTTGTGGGGTTTGGAGGACTGAAGCATCGATTCTTGATTCTTGCCTAGGAGGCACCATTTGTGCTAGCTGTTGCTCAGTGACCATTGGGGCCTCTGCTGTTTGTTCTTTTTGCCTTGGCTGCTCCTTTTCTGGCTGATGTACCTGTTGTTGTTGCTGAACCTGTCCTTGCTGTACGTGTTCTTGCTCCATCCCCTTTTCCTTGCCTTTGTTGGGGGCTTGATTTGTAGTTTTGACTGCCTCCTGTTGTGCTGTGGAGGATGAGGCAGCTGCTCCTACTTGAGCGTTTGGAAGAGAGAACACCTGTGTAGGAAGTTCCAAGTCAGCCATTTTAAGGAGATTTCTTCTTGCTCTTTCATTTAGTTCTTCTTGTGTAATAGGTTCCTCTAGTGTGCCTCTCTTCCATTTTGATTTATTTGCATATTGTTCTATGTGAGGCAACCTTACATGGTCATAACTAGAGAGCCTATATTTGACCCTTCTTAATGATACGAAGTGATTGGGGTCATAAGGTTTCCAGGGGAAACTGGTTCTAGGCCAAGGCTTTCTAGCATTCTGTCAGCTTCTTTCCAGCCTTCCTCCCTTTTGTTCAAAACAAAGTGGCCCAATTGTTTTTCACTTTCAGCTGTGCCTTCTTGCCTTTGCCTGAAAAGTGCTTTACATCAACATTCCCAAATTTCCTGAAGTATTCAAGGGCAAACAATCTCATGGGCACATACTTGGGCAGTCTATATGGGGGTAACTCACAACCATATATTCTGATAACGGTGTAGTTTTGGTAAAAATACCAATCCCCAATGGTGTATACCTTAGACAGTTGAAGGATCCTCTGTATCTCATCTGTTAGTCTTGGAGGAGGTGAGCTCATGAATAGAGACATGGCTGGGTGGATGAAAAGGTCTATAAACTCACAGTAAGTGTATGGAGAATAAGTTCTGCAGTGAAAAACTGAGGCCCAATACACTACTGACCTCGGATTTCCTTGTGCATCCACCCTGTTCACACCAAAAGGGAATTTCTCATGTTGATAGTACAATATTAGGTGGTAGATGTAGGAGGAGTATCTGAACACCTTTTCCCTTGATAGGTTCATAAATTGCTCATGCATTTTGTCTGATATGTAGGTGGCATAGTCGTAGCAGATTGAAGCTTTTCCAGGGGAAAACATGAGCACCATTACCAGTACAGTCTCATCAATATACTCAATTGAGTTGTAGCCCAAAATGGCACTGATCATATCTGCAAGGTCCCTGCCCAATGGGTTGAGGTAGCCATGAAACATAGGAGGGTATTGCATAGTGTCAGAGTTAATAAACAGTTGGTTCAGCTTTGTGATCTGAGCATCTGTCAACATCTTGGCTCCTTGGTTTATCAGATCAAACAAAGATAGGGGAACCAGTTTCTTCTCATCCTTGAATTGCAACATCTCTCTGATGGCTTCAGGGGTAATGTAGAATACAACTGAGCCTAAAGGGTCAAGCACAGCTCTTTGAGTAGGATCATAACACTCAACACATAGGTGAATTAGGTCAGGGAATTGGTTGACTTGAGGAAGCTTGAAGATTGGGAGGAAGGAATCCCATATGCCCAATATATCTGTTCCGGCTACATGTTTGGCCTTCAATTCATTTAGCAGGTGGAGGTGGAATTTTCTTTGGTGCAGGAGTTCTTCTGATATTTGGTAATCCAAATCTGCTAAAGCTTGCCACTCCAATTCTCTCTGAGGGGCATTTAAAGGGGCAACATTGAGGGCCACAGGTGCTACTGGAGTTTCCATGGTTACTTAAGAACTCTGTTTTGTATATAGATTAGTGTTACTTATGCTGAGTAACAGAAAAGAGTATTTGTTGGAAGAAGAGGTGAATTGAGAAAAGAGGGCCGAAGGGTCAATGGTAGCAATTGAAATACTGCACACAGCACTTGAGAAGGCAAATATTTGTCTTTAGTAGACTCTTCCTTAGTAATTCAGGTGTAGGTTCGGTTTCCCTGTTCACGACTGCGCGAATAGAATGCAGGTTGAGAAAGCTTTGGTAACAAGGCTTAACCAGTGAATTTCGACCGTTCAATTTCAAATGGGAACTGGGTGAAGGGAATTTGCCGGTGAATTATGCGTTTTTCAGTGTTTTATGTGAATTTCAGCTATTTGCAGAGAAAACCAGCCGCAGAGAGGATTAATAGTGATAAATACCTGGTGTATTGACAGTCCGGGTCACAAGTGCAGGTGGGTAGGCACGCCGAAGGTCTCCAGGTCGAAATTAGCAGGCTGGTGCAAATTTGGATGTAAATTGCATGCAGAGGGCGCAATAGAAGTTTTTTTCAAAAGTGCAAAAAACGCGAAAAATTGGCAAAAATATGGATTTTTGGGACATTCGCGCCTTTTTTGGATGATGTCAGCATGACGTCATCGGGTGGGTCAGGGTCGGATGACGTCAGCATGATGTCATCAGGTGATGTGGCGGCTTATGAGTGGTCCACGGGGACGGTGAGGTGGCAAACAAGTGGAGCAATGGCGAACACGGGCGTGGACGCGACGATGACTCTGGCAGTGACATAGCGGCGACGCTGGCAGGCGGTTTAGCGGAAAACCTGAAACCACGGGCGGTAACATATCGCACCGCTTATGATACGGAAGGGAATCTGTCAGAGGGGGCTCCGATACGCTGTGGGGGCAACGCGTGGCTGAGGCCTGACGTCAGCCTCTGACAGATATCGGACGCTATCTCTCGGATGTCGGGGCCGGTCCGATATCCACGTCAACCGTTGGATGAAAAGCACCCGATCGGACGGTCGACGGGTTGATAAACTGTGCGGACGATACGGCGTTGGGCGGGCAATAAAAAAGTATTTTCCATGGGATTCGTGCCCGGCGGGACCCTTATAAATATTGATGAATTGTTATGATTTCCCATGTATTTCTTTATCAAGTCGCGCATAGTTCAAAACTTAGGATAAGGTGAAATAATGGTTTTTTCAATGTATTTCTTTGCAAAATCTCGTACACCTCAACACTTTGGATAAATGGGTTTTTTATGTAGTTTTGTGTAAAAGCGCACATAGGCCCCAAACTTAGGATAAGGCAAAAAAGATGGTTTTCAATGTATTTTTGCAAAATCGCGTATGCCTCAACACTTTGGATAAATGGGTTTTTTATGTAGTTTTGTGTAAAAGCGCACATAGGCCCCAAACTTAGGATAAGGCAAAAAAGTGGGTTTTCAATGTTTTTTTTCCTTTTGAGCGGGTTTAAGGGTGCAAATGGGTTTTTTCCAAGGTTTCTTAGGAAAAATGAAGGGTTGAATAGGTAGATGAGTTCTGAGGGAGACCAAGAGGTAAGGCTTGGGTTCTTAAACTAACCAGATGTCAATTTAATTCCCTAGTAGTGAATCATATGGCTATAATGACAAGGGGGGGATATTTATAGAATGCTTGGGGTTTATACACCATGGTGTTATAATAGTAGGGAAAGGGTGACATAGGGAATTAGATAATAGAAGTTAAGGGTTAATATGGAGGGAGAGGGTAAATAAGGAGTGATATCACTAAGTTTATTTGGAAACCACTTAGCTTAGGGAGTAGATCAAAATGAAAAGAATTTTGCACAAGAAATGTGGCTCTTAAAGGATAAAAGAACCAACATAAACCCTTGAATTTCTTTCATAAACACAACTGGTGAAGGGATGTTAGTAATGAGTGTAAAACAAGGAAAAAGGGAAGTTAGAAATGCTCCATTGTGTTGCTTTCCTTGTATTTACCAGCAAGATTCAACTTGAAAGGAATACCACTTCTGCAACCCCATCTACCTACCCATCTACTTGCCTAGCATTTTTTGTTTCTTCTTGGAGGCTGCACTTGGACTTGCAGACCCTTATGTGCCTTTTCTTTTCCATTGGCTTTTTCTTTTGATTGCCTTTTTAGCACTATCCTTATTGTGTCCAAGGCCCCAGATTAAGCAGCTGAGAACCTTAGCTCCTCTGCCTAACTATTGGTCTGCCAAGATTAAACAGTTTGGACAGACTTCTTTCTCTATTCTACAACAGAAAATTGAAACATGGCATGATCCAGATTAGACTGTTGGACCATCCATCAAAATTTAATAAACATGAAGACATGTACACACCTTGCCTTTCCTTGGAAATATGGGATCTTTGTATTAGCAAAGCAGAGCATATTTGGCATTTGTATTTGCCCATCATGAAATATGAAACCTATTGGTATAGGTATCCAACAGGAACAACGTCTGGTTGTTCAACTTCAGGAGCCGAGTTTTCTGGTAAAAGAACAATGGGTTCAGGGTGAACTTCTTGAACAACTTTTGGTTCATAAATAACTTCTTGTTGAACTATGATAGGTTCAGGATAAACTTCTAGTTGAAAAAATTCAAGCTCAAAAGTAATTTCTTGTTGAAATACTTTGGGTTGGGGATCAAATTCTTGTTGGACAACTTTAGTTACCATTTCATTAAGTTCACTATTAGTGTCCTCAGGTAATTGTAAACGTTCCACTTCAGTAACAGATAAACTATTAATAGTAGGAGTAACTGGAATCGCAGTATGTACTGGTATAGGTGACTCTGGTAAATCAGATGAAGAACCAAAAGTTTGTGATGTACTAGAATCAGTTAAACGAGATCGCCTTCACCAACTAGGTGTAGCTTCAGGGGATTTACTTGCTATCCTACGCAAATGACGGGGTAAAGGTTTATTTTTTTCCACGATTGCTAATTGATTTTAATTATAAAAAGAAATAAACAAAAAGAGGGTAATCTAGGCAAAATAATTACCAAGTAACTGTAAACTATAATATACCACCTCGGAAGAGCCAAGGAATTAACATTTGTGTAATCTCCCCAAATGTTGTTTTCGGTACATCACAATATACAAGGCGACTAACTCAGTTACCTAAGCATGGATAGAAATGTAATTTAGTCCTCCCAAATATACGTGAAAGTATGTGGAGGTCCAATCCAGGTTAGCACTGTCTAATGTGAAACCGCATAGTGAGAGCATTCCCTTATACTTTTCATACTATAACACCGCCTGATATACCCGAAAGTACATGGACGAGCTATGATATACTGACGTATGTGGAATGAGGTATCACACTGGGAATGTATCATAGAACATTAGCAACAACTACTATATTTAACGACGCAATAACACGTCTCTATCCTAGACCTATAAATGTTATGCATTAAGTTACAATGCTCCATTAGGTTAATTGAGATAGATTTTAGTTGATCTTGCTTAAAAGTTTGCCTTTCAGGTTCACTGCGTGATGTTTCTGAAACTCCTAGAATGCAACTAAGATGAGAAACATTCTTTTCATTTTATTTAAACAATGAAAACTATAAATAAAAGTGATAGAGCAATTAGAATCTCTAACAAAGAGCATAGAGCACATATAATGCAACCTTCCCTATACCATTCCTACAAGCACACACAAACTTATAAATGCATTATGCATATTTTTATTTCATTCTTTTGATGTTTATATGAACATAAAGAAACTAAATGCACAAACGGTCAATCAATGCTTTTCATAAGAAACAAAGACTTTATGAAAGTTTCTTTTTCAAAGAAATGAAGACTTTACGACAATTCTTTTTTCAGAAAAGTAAAGACTAATCAATGTAAGATAACTTTGGGATTGATTCAACAATGATAAAGAAAAAAGAGAAACATTGAACAAACAAAGCCAAAGTGGGCATGGAAAAGAAATGATAATTTGGACTTTAGGGACAGAGAAACATTGACCATTCAGCAAACAAGATGTGAAACAATCTAGAAAAAATCAAGCAAAAAGATGGGTTTTTGGCTTGACATGGACCAACGCAGCCTTGAGTGGAAGACAGTGTGTTGTAGAGAATTGTCTCTAGGCTAAGGCTACTCTGCAGAGCACTATGTCAAGAACAAATAAGCACACTTTTTGACCAAAAAAGCTTCAAAGTGTTTGAATATAGGTAAATGAACTCAAGAAAAGTCTACTAGTGCTGCTAAGACAAGGGATAACTACCAGGAACGATGGTCGTTCCCAAGCGGAGTTTCCAATTTGTTATATTGAATTTATATCTACGGATAAGTATATCTTTCCTAAGTGGGTAGTTACACTTAGAAGAACTAAAGTAAAGATGTTTAACCTTTTCCTACAATAAATAGATAAGATAAAAGAAACTACTTGTGATCCTTCACTTCTTTTGATCTCCTTTGAGTTGCTCCCATCACTCCTGCTCAAACTAAATTTTCTCAATTGGTACCTGCCAACATAAACAGAAGACGACAAAAATCAAAGCATATGATCTATTCATTGTAAACAAATGGAATTGACAACATTTAAACATACATTCATCATAGATATAGACAAAAGTATTTGAAAATGAAGAAACAACTTTATTGATTGATAGAAGAAGTTACACCGAGTGTGGTTCGATCTCGTGTCACTCATCCATTTTAGTCTAAACCCTCATCACACCAATAGAAACATCAATCCAAGAACATAACATTACTTGACAATGATTCCAAGTGTCTAAACCAACAATATTTCTCCATAATATCCAAGCTCATTAGCTTTATGATGGGAAGCCAATTTATAGATGAATGCAAGTGGTTTTGTCATTAATATGCCATTGAATGGTTTTCCATAATTGGATGATTAGTTTACATGTTCAAAGGGATGAGAGGATAGAGGATTAGAAGATCCAAGGCTATCCTAAGTTGAGCTCATATTGATAGAATAGGAGCTAGGTTCCTTCTAGAAGGCTCTAGAAAGGAGGAACATTCTCAGGATCCAATGAACATTTCGAGGATTCTCACCCAATGCAGGCTTGAGTGGGATCATGTGCTCTGCAATGCAGCCTTGAATGGGGCTACCTACTTTGCAAAGCACTTACCCCTAACCAGGGGTGCGTTGATGACCCAAGGATGCACTTCAGCAGGGATTGAAGTTAGGAAACTCTCATGGATGAAAGCACTCAATGAGGTGGCATGTCTAGGGCATGTAGCAATGAAATTAGGGTTTGATAGACCCTATTTACACCGATCTAATTGTCAGGAGTGATGTGACCAAATATACCTGTAACAGTACACTCGAATAATAACAGCGAGTGCCTTATGTAATTATGTGGCACACCAACATACTTAGTTATAATCTCGAGTGAATCTAATTGTTGGCTTGTTGGGGCCTAACCCAGGTTTAGTGTTAGTTAGCCAAACAAATCCCTACACTACCGGTCCTTTCGGCATCATCCCGCAGAGTGCAGACCAAATTCTCACTCGAAGCAGTATGGGGGTATGCTTGAACCAAGTTTCCGCATCCTGAGATGGTCGTGATGTCGGTTTATTTCTTTTATTCTTGTTGTTGTGCATGTCATTAAGTTCTAGGGCCATGTCTTCCTAGCCCCTTATTCCTTCCTTCGATACCTTCGTGAAAGGGTACGACTAGCCTTCGTGTAGCCCTAACATTAGATTCAGATACTTTCGCACCGCTAAGGCAGCGTATTGCACAGATTGTCAAGTTATCTTAAGAATCTTACTTATCTTATTAAATAAGTATAGTAGCACCGCGTAAATAGATGTTCTTACTTACATTCTCTTAACTAATGAAATTGCATACATTCGCACATCATATAAGCATTATAAAAGAAATTCATACATAGCATGTGAAGATTCATTAACAGGAACAAAGACACAAAATTTGCAGAATACTTCTCTTTATTGATATCTTCCAAGTGATTACGGACTCTATCCACCCCGTGCACATAGGTATAGGGGTCCATGCACTCATATGCAAACTTCCACCCTAGGCCTCTGTGCACTCAGCTGTAGAGCCTCTACCTACGCTACGATCCAAAACTTAGACTTCTTACTTCAGAGTTATGACTCTTTGACTCCAACCCATTTCTACTAAACTACTTAGAGCTTAGCTCTTCTTATATAATCCCATGGTCGTTGGACCATGGGTAGATCTTTTACAGCCAACTTTACTTTACAAAAATAAGGGTGAACAACCCTTTATGACTCATGACACCTTCACGCTTCGTGACCACAAAATGCGGAGACTTTACTATTTCATTATAAAATTCGACTCAAAACATGGGCTCTTAGCCCCAAAACTTTCCTTGGGGGATCCCGTTCCCAACAGGCCCCTAATAAAAACATCTTGACTTGCCCTCGAGTCACTTGGCAGGCACAAAGATCTTTGCACGAAGACCTTCCAGTTCGACTCGGGTGACCGAAACCTCAGTTGTGCATTGTGTGGTCGCCTACTTCACATCTCCAACCATCTACGCGGTCAATTCTCTTGAGCTGTCGGCCTGAAGCTTTTCTATGTCGCTTGCAGATTCGAAAGCTTGCCTTCAATAGATCATGTCATCGTGTAAGCCTAATCTTGCCAGGGCTTTAGTCTTGCCTTCAACACTTCTTCCTTGTGCAGTGCTGCATTCACCTTCTCCTTCAGCTGCTTGGCCTCCTGCAACTTTGCTAGTCTTTGTGTTAGCACGATGGTTTGCGCTGTGCCCTTAACCTCATCATAGAATTTTTGTAGCTTGCATGCTTTCGTCTCTAGTCGATGTACATTGGGGTCATCTTGCAAGCTTGTCAGGACCTCAAACAACTGCTCAAAAAGTTGCGTGCAGTCTACTACTGCACTATCCACCACCACTACTTCTTCTATGTCAATGGTTTCCTTGAATTTGGCGGAGTTGAATCTTGGGCCTTCAACTGCATCTCTGTGATCTGTAGGTTCAACTCCAGCTTAACCTTCACTATCTTAGTGCGAGTGTCACACACCCTTGTGGCCAATTTTGGGACCATTCAGTGATGAGCCCCATAAATGGGTAATTATATGGGCTCATTTTTCCTCCTAACATAGTTTAGTCAACCATTCTCTTAGCTTATTGCATGTTTTTTTATTATATTTATGCTTATGGATTGAGTTCGGTTGGTCACTATGCCATGGAGTCTAATATGTGTTTAATGCAGATTTTTGTTCAATTTTGGAGATAAAGTCAAAGATTTAATGGACAATTGGAAGAAATAATTTGAAGAAGACAAGGGAGAGTATTTATAGGAGGGTATCTTGCTCATTTATGACTTGCCACTTCGAATTCTCCATCATGCATCTCGGAGCACAAACAACCACATCAATGCACTAGGAGGCAACCAGGCATGTCATGCGGAAAGAGTTAATCTTGTGGACGAAACCAACCTCCCTAGAAGCCTAAGACTTTCTAGTGACAAAGAAGACAATTAAGAGCAATCCTTCTCTAAACATGCATTTACCATACAAGAAATCAAGTGTTTAGATCCTACCTGTAGTCCAACGCTGTTGTAGTAGTCCAGACTTGTCGATCCGGATGAGCTCCTCCTTCACTTCGAAACTTGCATTCACTAACAATCAAACGATTAAATAGCACCTGAATATCTCATAAAATAAAACATATTCAACATACAGACCAAGGAGTATATGAAACAACTCATTAATAACAATTTGTTGAGAAGAATGGACTTATTTGTATTAATAGGAAACAAAAGAAACCATTACAACCTGAGCCTTGGTGTTGTGCAAGTTCCTCCCAGGGTCCAGCAAGAGTTTTCCTTTACTTTGATAAGCTAACCCACTTCCAAATGAAACAAGAAAGGATGGAATCTCTCCTCACAAGCTTCTACAAGGAAGTCCTAATTCCAGCAGCACTACCCTTTGAATGTTCAGCTTTCAACCTCCCCTCCTTTGGCCCAATGCCTATATTTATAGTGTTCTAGAGGAAGTTATTCAGGTCAACATCAATGGGATACTCCCTCTTTTGGATGGGGTAGCTCCTCTCTTGATGGGATAAGTTCCTCTATCATAGGGATGCATGAACCATCTGGAGGCGCTCAATACACGTCAAACACTCTTCTAGAAAGCTCTAGAAGTGACCACAAGTAACTTTTTTAAGATGAAACTCGTGCCTTTTGATCTTTACAGGAGTACGCACCCACCCCTTTACATACAGAGCGTGCAAGGACGCAGGTAAGGTAGAGAGAAACTGCGTACCCAGAGATAAACATGTTTTTAATGACTTTCTCTCCTTCTTGAAGTTTGACATGGAGAGCAGAGGTATGAGGCTTGCCAAGGAGGATAGTATGACTGTTAATGGAGCCATACTAACTGCAAATAGTCATGGTGACAAATTTTAGTGTAACAGATTGCCCCCTAAAGTGCAGAGCCTGTAATGGATTAGGGTTTTATATCATCTAGGAAGGGTGAAGTACTTTATCATTTCAAGGATTATCTTGTGGAGAGCCCAGTCAGAACCTGCAATTTTCAACACAAAATACATGTATACGATTATATCATTGCTGAGGTAGGCATTCCCATTCTCAGATCAAAAACTTTAACTAACAGACTAACTACTACTCTGATATAGGACTGATTTCATAGTACATCATAATCATAGACTCATGTAGACACAGTATGGACGTAGCCATCTGTTTATAATTGGTCTACTATATAATGAGTACACAACTCCTCGCAGCCTGGATGGTGGAAACTAGATCTAGGGTCTTCATTTCTACTTCCCGAATTGGTATGATTCTAGCCATGCGAATAAATGAGTCGATGTCGAACATGGTAGAAACCACTTGATTACCAGTCGATGATGTAAATTGTTAACAAGTGTGAGAGAGACCACAAGTGATGTCAATGGTTCTCAAAGTACCAATTACAATCCATGAGATGTGAATGAATGAGTCGATGTCGAACATTTCACGGAGTACTTCGATCGAAAGTCAATGATGTAAACTGTCGTCAAAGGTGAGAAACTTGCCATTGATGCATGCAGACTTCAAGGTATTGACGATTTCTAAGTCATCTCTCTAGATAATGTGCCGATGTCGATAGAAAGAGACTCATCGCAGGCAAGCCCACAACACGAAATCATAGTTCAAGTTGAAGAAATTTCGCTGTAAGGACTGACTCAGGGATGATAAAATGGATGATAGGTATTTTGCAGTTGAATTTTTTGTTTGCAGACCTCTTGAACACATAACGACATAACAGATGGCTTGGTGATGAATGACTCAAAGTCAATACCCAGAACCCGGCTGAAGAATTTCAATGTGGTTTGATCAACTATGAGGCAAAGGATTTCCCAACCCAGGTGAATGAAAAGTGTCGTGTTCAAGAGTGGTAATAAGGTTTTTTCGAGACAAAAGGATGACAAATAGGCTCATTCTTCTCTCTTTTTCCCCCACCATTTCTGGCAAGTACCTCTTTATTTTTTACAAGCTTGAGGAGGATAACATATGCTTGATTATAAGCTCATCCTTCGGATGAGTCCAACTTAGTTTTTGATGCGAACCCTAAGGAGGAGCGGTCCGTTCCTGTTTGTAATAGAAAAGGTCCTTTACTGTGAAATTTTAACGAGTCCAGTATAGGAGAAACTCGGCGCTTTTCATATTTAGAGAGTCTGAAAAACTTAGAAGACTCCAGATTGAACTTTTTCGTAAAGTTGTGTCTCCTAAGCCCGAAAAAGTATAAAATAATACCTAGGAGAACCGCTTGATCTTGCGACAAAGGATATTTTCATAGTTAGTGTCTTTGACCTGAAAAGTAAAAAGCGATCAAGGACACGTTGTTTTATTTCCATTATCGAATTTGAAACGACAAAAACCCGGCAATCTTTTCCTGTTTTTACGGTCAAAAAAGGGCTATAAGGGGACCGTCTTTTAATTCCATTTTAATGAGTGTAAAAGAAACGCTCGGCAATATTTTCATATTTCAAGAGTCAGAAAAGGGATTAAAAGATGACTCTGATGTTTTGGTTCATGAAAAATGACAAGTTTCCCTGAAAATCCTTTTGTCCTGCACAAAAACAACACATTAATCATACCTGTTTAAGATAGGCAAAAATACATTGAAAAATGTCCTTTCATGGTGAAAAATAAACAAATTTAGTATTTATTTATCCAAAAACCTATAAAAAGACTTTTTACCATGTCATTTTTACCATTTTACTGTTGAGGGAGAGAAAAGGGCTTTTGGCAAGAAACTTCCCGTGGACTTTGCGGAGAATCTGACCGTCGGAATCGAGCGCCGTCTCTTTCAGGTATTTCACAACATCCTCCTCTTTATTTTCATCCGATTGGAATTTCAATTTAAGCCCTAATTTGATTTTTGGGGGGCTTTGGGGTTTTCAGATGCGCTTTTCGGGGTATGCAGGTATCCCATGGGTAACCTGCGTACCCCGACATTTTCCTTAAAGGGAAAATGGTCAGGGTACGCAACCTACCTTCAGCACAACTACGTACCCACACTCTATTTCTGAAGGCAGGGTGCGTACTCCGCGCAAAGCGGATTTACAAAACCCAACTCAATATTGAACCATTATTTTTTGATTTGATGGTTTCTAATGCATGTTTTTTGGTGTGTAGATTGCCCACCATGCTTGATTGGTGCAAAAGAGAACACGAAGATGTTGATTTGGCCGCAATTAATCATCAACCTTCCATTGGTGCTTTAAAAGCATGCGGTCTTTACAAATACTGGGCCATACCTGGCATGAGGGCCCAGGTTCCATTTTTAGAGTGGCTGGTCGAGAGGTGGAACGTCCAGAATCAGTGTTTTTATATCGGAGGGCACCAGCTCGAGATAGAGCCCTCGGACATATATTTTCTCACTGGTTTGCCTAACAGGGGTGAGCACCTGTCTCTATTCGGGACTAGGCCGGGTGGTCAATCCCTTGCTAGCCTCCGGCTAGAGTGGTGCAACAATCGGAACCAGGAGAAGGGGATTGAAATCAAATTAATATCCTGACCTGAACTTATGGTGATTGCCTTTACAGTTACCAGACTCTGCGGCGCAGCCGCTTTACACCTTGCCACCGGGTCCCAAATGCAGATGGCGATTGATTGCTACTGAGGCACCATTTTCAACTGGTGTGACGCTGTGCTAGCCAATATGAAGGGCCGGCTGACTAGGGCAAAGAACGGGCAATCAAAGACTTTTGGATATGGGCCTTTGGTTGTGAGCTTTGCCTTAGAGAGAGTTCCGATGCTGATCCCACAGCATCTCACAGTTGAGGTTGGGCCTCCTCGAGAGCCGAAGTTGATGCGATGGGTTGCCGTGATGGCCCGGCATCCTGATGAGGGAGCGGGAGTTGCTTGATTTCCTGCGGCTTACTTTCACTGGTTGGAGGACCAGGTCTTTGCCATACAGGATTTTCCTTATGCCGGAGTGGATTTTCGTGGAGATCCGGACATGGTTCTTCCATAGGGAGAACAATGGGATGACAGAGGTATATTCATTTTTCACTAGTGTTTTAAATTATCTATATTTTTGGTTTTTAAATATCTTCTGAAAACTGACAGTAAAATTTTCAAAATGCAGATGTAGGTCCACGACGTCCAGCCAATCTCCGGCCTTTCGAGAGGAGACATCTAGTTGCACCGGTACCGGTCCCACAGGACACGGCTGTAGAGACGCTAGCTGAGTTGGAGCAGGATCTAGAGCGTCTGACGGTAGATATACCAAAGACTACCATAGATGATATTCCTATCAGGCTTCAGCGCTATATAGTCGCAGTCCCAGGACCTTTTAGGAGGTTCCTGTGTAGGGTAGCCCGTGCAGTGGTGTCATATAGGGAGCACCACTAGTGATTGGACGGTCGCTTTGTAGACACATGTAACATTTTGGTTTTTTGTACTTATCATTTTTGCCGATCATAAGGTGTTTTTCAACCT
>APFE030824176.1:119954-142013 GCA_000404065.3 Pinus taeda | reverse complement strand
GAGACACACAATCATATTCAAGTTTCTTTGCCTTCGATCCAACTTCTTCATCCTTCAATACCGTATCGGAACACTCCCAAATTGGTTTAGTACCCAAATCTACCACGATCCACTGATCTTGTATCGCCCCAAACAGATCACTCATCTGAGTTTCCACAACCAAAAAACTCTGACCATTAAATTTCTTCGATCTCTATCTTCACTGCTCACCATCTTCTTTCACCACTAGAAACGATCTTGAGATCTCCCACTAAACAGGGTCTACCACAGGCCAACGAAATCCTCAAGCAACAGGCATCCCCTTGAAGCCCAAAATACTCAGATACAAATGTAGGTTTTAACGCGCCAGTACAGAAATACCTGCCAGATGAATCTAAAACACAGAAAATAAACCATGCGAGAGAATAACACATAAAACATACAATATATACAGAATTTCCCCCTGGATCCCAAAACTGGGACTACCATCTTGATTATTCATTAATTCCTTTCAATGTTATAATCCATTATTGTGTACATGTGCCGAAGCAATCCAATACCATGGATCGAAAGAAACCATCGCATCCAAAAAACATGTGCCGAAAATCATGCACAAACCATAGGGGTCCACCCATCCTAACATAGGGTCCAAAAAAAAAAAAAATTGGTGCGCTACCCCGAACCCCATAAAGTGGGGTTACGGGTATGCCTCAAACCCTCTGTGACCCCCCCACCCCCCACTACACAATCGGCTTAATGAAGGGGGGGGCTCCACCCCCCCTCTAACCCCGTGGTTAACTACGTGGGCTAGTTGTGGAAAAAATATAACACAACCCAACACCAGAGCCATTTCTCTTTGAATTTGAAGTATTATCCAAATCATATGACTATCTGAATGATGCTCAAAAATTAAAACTATTCCCTGCTACATTAAAAGACTCAGCATTAAAATGGTTCATGAGTCTAGGAGTGCATTCTATAATGACATGGGGACAAATGAAAGAGGCTTTCTTAGGAAAATATAGAGATTATTGTATGCCTAGTAACCTTAAAGATGAAGTCTTCAAAATGACACAAAAAGAAGATGAAAATGTTGAAGATTTAGTAGAAAGGTTTGTTTACAATGTTAAAAGAGCAAAAGTGGATCATTTGGATGAGGAAACCTTAAAATCCCTCTTACTCAAAGCTATTAAAGATGAGTGGATCAATCTCCTTAACCTAACTGGAAAGGGAGATATTTCCCAACTACCATTTGCAGATATTTGTGATTTATGTGTACATATCTCAAGGGGTAAAGCACGAGTTGGAAGGAGTCCTAGAGACCATCCCTTGTCAAGAATTAATAAATCTACAATTGGGACAGTCAACAGGGAAGAATTAGGAAATTTTCTTGATACCTTCAAAACAGATATTTTAGGGAGCCTAAGTGAGCAGATAGACACCCTTAAAATACAAAACAAGAAAAATTCTGAAAAAATGATGCATTATCTATCTTTTGTCCTAAATTTCGAAAGAAACATGCTCTAAGAGAGTGTCCCTTAGATTCAAAAGCCATAGAAACTTGTGTCATATGTGCAAATAATCATGATACAAAGGAATGTCCATCCTCACCAGATCTCAAGGTTATATTTAATGATGAAGGAATATCAGAACCAGTAGACCCTCTCTACTTTATAGCCAAAAGACCATGGCAAAACCCCCAACCAAATCAATCACAAGGATTCAAACCACAACAATTTACTCAGTCTTCACAAAATAATTGGAATCCAGCCTAGCAGCCTTGGGCCCAGCCACAGTCACAACATTGGAATCAAGGATGGAAAAATCCTTATGGAGCCTATGCTCAATATCAACAATACTCGCCATCCTACCTTCCACCACAATTTCTACCACCATCTAATCAAATTCCCCAAGCTAACCAATTACCACAAATTCCAGTTCAGAATCAAAATCCATAGCTCTCCCTACCATTTCCACAAAAACCAAATCAATTACCCGCTCAACCACTTCTGAATCCTAATAATAGAATACCACAACAACTTGTGAACAACATGGAGGGGCAGAATCCTCAAACTTATGTAATAACTCCACTAGACCTAAATAATGTCCAATTAAGGTTTGGAAGAGTGTTACCAAGAAAACCCCATGTTGTCATTCAAGAAACAAGATTCGATCTTCAAAAACACAAAAACCAATCGGAAGAAGGGGAGAGCTCTTTCCCTCAGAAGGAGAATAAACAAATAAAAGATGTTCTAATAAACACTCTCATCATAGAACAACCCTTGTTATCAATTAGACCACCTTTCCCTGAACAGTTGAAAATTGCTGAAGGAGTATAAAAACAAATTATCTTGCCTGATTACGATATGATGGATGAATTGAGAAATGTTTGTATTAAGATTCCTTTATTACAAGCCATAAAAGAAATACCAATTTTTGTGAAAACAATTAAGGAACTAAGTACACAAAGATTAGGAAGAAAAAGAAAAGACATAAATAATTCAGTTAGTTGGAAAAATTGTAGACATTATGATGGGGAAGATGACAATTCAAAAATACTTAGATCCAAGAACTTGCCCCATTGTAAAAATTCACATCAATGGAACTGAAAAACCAAACACACTGATTGATCTAGGAGAAGCCATAAACATAATGAGTAAACAAGTTATGGACACACTTAGGCTTCCTAACCTTCAATACACACCAACCTTATTGCAATTAGCAGATAGGTCTGTGATTAAACCTGATGGTGTGTTGGAAGATGTTTGTGTATCCTTAGATTCTTGGGAATATCCTATTGATTTCATGGTCTTAACACCCAAGAATAATTTAGGAGGACATCCATTAATTCTAGGAAGACCTTGGTTAGCTACAGTTGATGCTTTCATCATTTGTAGATCAGGTGACATGTTTACCTATGTGGAAATTCTACAAAGAAATTTACATTATCGCCTCCTGCAAGGACAATAATAGATAAAGAAACTGAAGAATGGATAGAAGATGAAGAAGTTATACAACCTATTTTTACTACTGAACAAGAGAGGAAGACCAAAATCTAAATCTACTGGAAAATAATGAATCTTCCTCACATTATGATCGTAGTCACAATGAGTATCTCTCATCTAAATAGGTATCATTGCTCTCCATGGAAAAATTTGGGAATTCCTCGATGGAAATATTTCCAGGGAAAACCTTGAATGTTAATAAAAACCTGGAAGAATTGCAAAAGAATCAATTGATAGAAATTTTACAGAAACATTCTTCTGCTTTTGCATGGTAATACACTAACATGAGAGGGATTGATCCCAAAACTTGCATGCATTGTATCTACATTGAATAGAATGCAAGACCGGTTAGACAGCCTCAATGGAGAATGAACCCAAATTTAAAACAAATTGTTAAGGAGGAGTTGCAGAAATTGTTAAATGTAAATTTCATCTATCTGATATCTAAGAGTTAGTGGGTTTCACCCCTAGTAATTGTTCCTAGGAAAAATGGAAAATGGAGAGTATGCATCGATTACAGGGAACTAAATAAAGAAACATTAAAAGACCACTTTCCACTACATTTTATAGATCAGGTCTTAGACACATTAGCGGGAAAAAAAAATATTTTTCCTTCTTGGACGGGTTTAGTGGATATAACTAGATTCAGGTAGCCCCTAAAGATCAAGATAAAACCACATTCACTTGTCCATGGGTAACTTTTCCATGGGGAACTTATGCTTATCGAGTACTTCCCTTTGGATTATGGAATGCTCCAGCAACATTCCAAAGAGAAGTCCTCGAAATTTTCTCTAATCTTATTCATGATTGTGTGGAAGTGTACATGGATGATTCCATAGTTTATGGAGATTCTTTCAATGAAGCACTGGAGAATTTGGAAAAAGTGTTAGTAATATGTAAAGAAACAAATCTCTCATTAAGCCATGAAAAATGTTTCATGATGTTTAACGAAGGAATTTTTTTACGTCATCATATTTCAGGAGATGGAATCAAGGTAGACTCATATAAACTTGAAGTCATTTCTAAGTTATCAGTGCCAAGTTGTCAAAAATATGTTAGAATTTTTCTCAGTTTTACTGGATATTATAGAAGATTCATAGAAAACTTCACAAAAATTGCATCCCCACTTTTGGAATTTCTCACCAAGGACTGTGAATTCAATTGGGATTCTGAATGTCAAGCTGCCTTTGTAACTTTGAAAAAGAGAATTTCTAAAGCACCTATCTTAAAAGGACCTAACTATAAATTTCCTTTCCATATCTCAACGGATGCTTCAGATTCAACCTTAGGAGTTGTGTTGGGACAAAAAGATATTACTCCTTATGCAATCTATTATAATAGTAAAAATTTAACACCTGTAGAGTTAAATTATATTATAACTGAAAATGATTTTTTAGTTGTAGTTCATGCCATTAATAAATTCAGATATTACATAACTGGCTATGAAACTTTTGTTCACGCAGACCATTATGCCATTAGATACCTAATGAATAAACCAGTCACTAATGGAAGAATAACCAGATGGCTCTTACTATTACAAGAATCCAACATAACCATTCTAGATAGATAGTTTGTGAAAGCATAATATAATTGCCAACTTTTTATCTAGAATACAAAATGAAAATAATGATCAACCAGTAGAGGATAAATTTCCTGATGAATATATTTTTGCAGTATCTACTAAATCGCCATGGTGTGCATATATTGCTAACTATTTAGCTACAGGAAAAATGCCATTTCATTTATCTCCTAGATAAAAGAGAAGAATAGTCCACAATAGCACATCTTATTCATCGATAAATGAAGAGTTATACAAGACAGGACTAGATCTCATCATCAGAATATGTGTTCGAGAGGACGAAATACCATAAATACTTAAAGCTTGCCATGATAAGCCAAGTGGGGAACATTTTTCTGATAGAAGGACTACTTACAAAAACTTTCTTTTTTAGGATATTATTGGCCTTCCATTTTCAGAGACACCAAAGAATATGTTAAAAGATGCAATAGTTGTCAAAGAATGAGCAAACCCACTCTTTCAAATGAAATTACACTGCAACTACAGGTACTCATCAAACCATTTGAGAAGTGGGCATTAGATTTTGTTGGACCAATCAGCCCACCTTAAAAGCAAAAGAATTATATTCTAGTATGTATTGATTATGTCACTAAATGGGTAGAAGCTATAGAACTTCCTTTTGCTAATGAAAATGTTGTAGTTTCATTTGTTTTTGAGGATATTTTTACTCGTTTTGGTGTTCCAAGAGAAATTGTAATAGATCAAGGAACACAATTCACATCCAGATTAGTGCAGAAGCTTGTGGATCAATACAAAATCAAACATTAGAATTCCACTCCATATCATCCACAAGCCAATGGAAAAGTTGAGTCCAAAAATAAGGTGATTGAAGCAATCCTTACCAAGACTATACATCTACACAGAAAGGACTAGGTGGAAAAGCTTCCAGAAGCTTTATGGGCCTACAGAACTACATGGAGAAATACTACAGGACATACTCCCTATGAACTTGTTTATGGGAAGCAAGTCTTACTTCCAATATAGTTCCAGATCCAGACCTATAAGACAGCAGTCCAGTTAGATCTTGACTTATCATAAGCATAGAAGCAAAGGATGAGACAACTAAATGAACATGATGAAATCAGACAAGAAGCCCTCCAGAGAACTAGACTAGTTCAACAACAGAGATATAGATGGCATGATAAGTACATTAAAGAAAGGAAATTTCATCTAGGATATTGGGCATTACTCTTTGATTCAAAGTTCCAAAATTTTCAAGGGAAATTCCAAACCCACTGGCTTGGACCTTATGAAGTTGAAAGTTTTTTTGACAATGGTGTAGTTAGAATCAAGACTATTGATGAAGAGAAAGTTCCTCTATTAGTAAATAATAATAATAATAAATAAATTATATGTATATATACATATATATACATATAATAATAATAATAATAAGATGTATAAACATGAAAACCAACATGTTGTTGGTAGGTTTATACAGAAAATTTAGAGTGAAAACCAATTTTTGTTGGCACTTCAAATTTTCCTTTCAAAAAGAAAATAACAAAGTTCCTTTGTTAAAGTTCTTTTTCTTAGCTGCAGAATCAACAACTTTCCACAGCTTAGACAAGTTTCTGTAGCTATGAAAAATTTCTACATCCCAATAAATTTTTTAAGCCTACAAGGACACTTGGTGATTTGAATTGAAAGACAACTGACAGAACAAAATACCTACAGGGGATCTCAGAACAACAAACAAGGTTAGCAAAGTGGATCACAGGTATGTGCTACTTTAATTTAGCAATAGGGATTGATATATTGCATATATGACTAAGAAGACATAGTACTCCCAAAAATTAAAATGAAATCATTACAACTTAAGGGTGATGGTCACTTAAAAAAACATCATAATCCACCACTTAAAAGTCATGTCACATCCTTATTCTGAATCCACTGAAGTAATCACTGAATCATCATTTTAAATGCACCCCAACGGTCTGATTCATTCCTATAACCCTTATTATAATCCACATGTTCTTACACTCCTCTGAACTTTCATAGCCACTTCGTCCTTCCGCCACTTAGAAAAACCCTTCCAACACCATTCTCTTATCAAGGTAACCAATCTTTGAGGCAAAGCATCCTCCATAATGGGGATCATTGTTTGAACCAAGCCAGCAAGGAAAAAATTCTTGGAGGGATACCCTCAGACCAAGGAGCTGCTGGAAAAGAAACAATGGTTGCAGTTCATTGAAAAATTCAATGATTTTTACAGGGAAGTGAAAAATACATTTGCATGCTCATTTGATGGAACTGAAGTCGAAATAGGAGACATTAATATCACCATAATGGATTCCATGATCGTGAAAGCTACTGAATTACCAAGAAGCAAGGAAAAATGGTTCAAGAACAGGGGAATTAATGGAGAAGATTGGAAGGTCTTCTTGAAAAATCCAAATATGGACACCATTGTCTTCAATAAAGGTATTCCCAGCAAATCCCTTAGGGGTAAATGGAGAAATTTATTGTGTATACTTCAAATATTTGTCACTTGCGAGGATCAGTTTGGGTATATGTATTTTTACCATGTTAAGATGATGATGCATTTTCTTGAAGATCACCAGATGAATCTTCCTTATTTTCTCTTACATAGTCTCAAGAAAATGTCGACAAACGTTCAAAAGAGAATTCAGTTTATAGAAAATACCATGTATCATCATGGCTTAATAAAAATATTGGTTGAGTTCCATCTTCAGAGTATAGGGAATAACTGGGAAAGTTTTTTGGTGAGGAACCATTTTGAAGAAAGATCCCCAAAACAAGCTAGCAGCAGTAGGACCCTGAGAGGAAGGAAGAGAACAATAGAAGTAGTAAAAGAGCAAGAACCCCAGACTCACCTGGAATTATCAGAAGAAGAGCTGCCCATAGTGGATATTTTATAGAGAATGAAAAAGGGAAATATTAGAAGGAAGAAAGTTAGCAAAAGAGCAAAGGAAATACCACAAACCAGGACCCTTCCTCAAGAAGAAAAATCAGAGACTAAAAGAAGGAAAGTATAGGGATTACAAACCTCAGGACTAAGGAAGAGTAAAAGGTTGAGCACAGTTCAACAGACAATCTTGAAAGCTACAGAATACATTGATCTCGAAAAAAATGAGCCAACTAAAAACGAACCAACTGAGAACGAGAAAAATGAAAACCATGAAAGTTCTCCAAAATGGTCATCAAAATCATCACCGAGAGTGTCACCACCAACTTGCAGCTCACCTCTAAGAAGCCCAGTGCATAGTTCAGGTGTTGATCCTGTTCAACATGAGATTTATGACTATATAGAGTCATTGGAAAGAAAAGAGACAGCAACTAAACAAACAATTCAAAGTCTTGGAGAAGGGAGCAATCAGTGAAATGAACCACAAGAACCCTCAGCCTCAAACATTTTAAAGCAAGAGACTTTTGAGCTAGAAACATTGAACATATATCTCAAGAATGAGAATCAAGCATTGAAGGCACAAAGTGAGATCCATATTGCAAAAAGTGACAATCTCATCCTTCATTTGAGTTTGTGGTATAAAAAGAACAAAGTTGAAGAAGGAAAACAGGACAATGCAAAGAGAGATTATCAACTTAAAATACAAAATTCTCATGAGAAAACCTAGGATGCCAGTAGTTTCCAGAAAGAAGAAGAAAGTGAAACTTCAAGGCGATGATCAGAAGGCACAAGTGACCGAAAATGATGAAGTGTATGAGGACATACAAAACCTCCAGCATGGGGGAATGTAGAGTCCAAATATTGTCTTACCTTGACATCCCTTTTTGCCTATATTTCCTCTCTTTTCCTATACTTATCACCTAAATAATGAAATCGACACAAGGTTTTGTTAAAGGTAAGCAATTACATGTATTCTTCTTCATGTTTGTCTATATACCCTATTGTTTTGTTAAAGAATTCATTTGGCTATGGAATTGGTCTGTTTCTGCAGCTAATCCAGATTTCTGTAGTTGCCTCCATTGTTTGCAAGGTTCAGAAGCTCCAGCTCAACGAAGAAAGATACAGATGGATAAGGAATGGTCCCCTAGTGGATTCCTTCCTATTCCCTCAAACCAATTCATCAAGATGATCACAAGATATCATGACCAAACCCCAAAGTCAACTACAAGATTTCGCCAAGACAGATTCGGAGTTTCAACGAAATCTTATTGATTTTCTTTCGGAATAGAAAATCGAATGTTTAGCGATATAGTTTAATTAAAATAAATATATTTAGGCATAAAATTCTCATACTATTATGCCAAAGATTTATTATAAAAACCATGGCGCACTGTGTTTTGGGTGCACACCAGATGATGTAATTTTTGAAACAGTCTGTTATGTTTCATTTTGCAAGTAATAGACTTGGTTTTATGTTTGTATGTGTTGCATTGATTGGAGATTATGGACTGATTCATGGAGGGCCCCTACGACCAATAACGTGTCTTTAACCGATTGCAATTATATTTCTTTCATTACTTGAATACTTTGTTTTTGTGTGAAGAAATGCAGTATGATGAGTTCACCAGTGAACCATTATATGCATGAGCACTTCCCTTTGCTTCATACCTAGTTTAACTTTGCTATTTGAATTGATTTTTATCTGGTACAGTATGGATATTTCATTTGCTTTTTATCTAGTGTAGTCCAACTGTGTTTACTTCATAGCGTAGTTGTTGTTCAAAATGTCTTGTTTGGATGAAATTGAATAAGTAAAAGCGTGAGAGACTTCTCCTTAGCAATTGAATTTAGATAGTATTCCTTTACAGTCTGATAGAATAGATTTCTCTTGCACTTGGTAAATTAGAGCTGCAGCATAAAAATTCAAGACAAAAATCTAAAATAGTCTAACACAAGTAAAATCTAGAATCACTGTCATATCATCCATAAACTGATTCAATAGAGAATAACTTCTAAGAAAATAGCTGATAAATTTAGCGATTAAAACATGAATATAATTAACAACATCATTTCCATACTAATCTTAATTTTAGACCCTAACAAGAACATAACGACATAAGAAATAACTTCTAGCACATATAGTGCACTTGTACTTCATCAATATACCTACCCTGGTTGATAATTTATGATTGACAATTTAAAGATATTAAATTGGCCAAACACAGACAACACCACATGCACACAGAACCACATGTACAACATGCACACAACACCACATATACAACATCTACACAACATTGCATATACAACATGTGCACAACACCATCTATACACAACATCGCATATACCACATGTACACAACACCATACGTACACAGCACTGCATATACAATAAGTACACAACACCGCATATAAAACATGCACAAAACACTATATTGCACATCTGAAGACCACAATGTCTCTACTAAGCAACATGGCTTCTAGTGTATTTCCACTATCCATGCTTGTCCTAGCATGCCACAAATCGCACTACTTTCATTCCACTAATGTATCCTTCAACATTACCTGTCATAACATAAACATAGTGTTGTAGCGGCTACGAACATCCTCCAAAATGTTTCCTCAACTTCGTTTTCGAGCCTCCTTACCAACCATCCCTCGCATCATGTCTTGCACTGCCTAGGTACATATGCTTTCAATTGAGTTTCTCTCGCTTATCAGCTTGTGTTTGCTAACTTGTTTCTCATTCACCTGCAAGATGACATCCCTTGATTTGGTCTTCAACTGGATGTTGTGCTCACTTGGAGAATTGTGCAGAACTAGAGGGAAACAAGCATTTCTCTTTAGAATTTCACAGAGCATCAAGGCAGCCTGTTGCTATCCAGAAATGCACAGAGCAAGCAGACTGCCTTCCCCTTGAAAATTGCGTAGAGCAGTCCATCATCGGGCTTGCTCTCAAAATTTTCACAATTCTGGCTGGCAGCCTTGGCTTCAGTCTAGAAATTGTGTAGAGGTTGAGGGGCATCCAGAGCCACTCAACCCAGAAACTATGCAAAAGTCATCTAGAGGCTTGCAGTTTGTTGCACGTCCTTCCAAGTTGATTGATTTCCACCAGGACTAAGAAATATTTCTTTGCATGCAGGGCAAGCTTTTTTCCAAGAAAGAAAAAAGAAAAAAAACATCCCCAGATTTTAGGGATCTATTTTTAGCAGCTAGGGGTTACATGCGAAAGCCGTTTTAGAAATCTCCCGCCAAGTGTCGCTTTTTCCTAAATTTGTGGCATGCACGTCATAATCCTTGATCTTGTCAAAAATATTTATTCAATGCTTTAGAGCTCATTCTTCACTTCGATATTGGAGCTCTAGCATTCCCATCGCATCTAGGAACCTTCAGCACACTCAGCACAGCTTTTTCGTGTAAGTCCGCTTTTCATGTTTTCTGCTGCTTCTCTGTCACTTTTTGCATTTCAGTTTGTGTTAGTGTTGTTTACTTGGTTTTGTTGAACACTTGCTGTCGTTTTAATGCATGTTAGCTTGTAGAAGCAATGTTTCAATTTTTTCATTACATCTCCTTGTTGTCGAGTGCATGACATTGTTTCTACACTAACCGTCGTCGTTGCAGCGACTCGCTTCACACACTTAGTTGTTTTTCCCGTTTTATTGAATCTTGCATTCATTGATTACATGCATGTTCATTCACTCATGTATGCACCTAGTTTCACACATGCATTCAGTACTTATTGTTTTCAGTCGCTCGTCTGCGGGTCTGAGCTGCCTTGGTCTGGACCTTGCCTTGCACGGCTTGCACTGTGCATTTATGGGATGGAAGGCCTTGCCTTTCTCCCATAAATTGTGCATAGCTTGCCTCACACTAGCCTCATAGAGTGTGCTCTATGGAATTCTGAGAGACAGTGCCTCATTTGGCCCCCAGATCTACGTAATGCAGTTTTCCTGGGTTGCAGTCATGCTGATTGAAACTGTGCATTGCACAATTTCAGTCCTCGGCAGGCTAAACTAGACTATGCTCTACGTAGTGTCAATAGTCAACTAGCTCACTGATAGTTTGGACCATGTACGGTTCTAGTAGTCAGTCTCCCAACCTCCAAGTGAAAATTGTGCAAATCTTCCAATCAGTCACCTAGGTGTGTTGCATGCCAGTCCTCAAGTTGCTTTTGGTTTTCAAATGAAATTGTGTTTTCCATGAGTGTTGCTCTATCTCCCGGTATCACAGGTGTTTAGCAGTCTCTCAGAAACACAAATACAATGGCTTACAAGAGAGAAGGATCAAAGGACACCATTGAGAGCACAACTGGAGATGTGGTCGAGCAAGTGTCTATGAGCTTGGCCATCTATGAAGATACTAAGTTGTTCATAGACAAGGAGATCAAGATCAAATGGCAGGACATCAATGACATCTTTTCAAGCACCTTTGAGGAGAATCTAGAGGACCGCAGAGTCTATGCCAACATACACAAGTCTGGCTTGTACTAGATTGCATGCAAGTATCCCGCGTTTCCATACGCGAACATGATCCACTAGATTGTCTCGCAATTGATCTAGAGACAATGGTGTTGAGTAGTGTCAATGGAACGGAACTTGCTACCTTCAGGGCAGAGAACTTTCAGGTGATGTATCACTTATCACAGTCAGTGATCACAATGGATGCACCCTTCACAAGGCCCAACAGCAGTGCAAACTCAAGAGACATCTGGAAGAGATGGGTGAGAGAGTCATCTAAGTTCAAGACAACACCCAACCAAGTATACAAGACAAATATATTGCGGAAGGCTTATCAATTCTTAGTCATCTTCGCATTCCACTTATATGGCCAAGAGAGCACAAATACCTTCCTGTAGAGTTGGGTGACTGTGTTGGACCAACTAGCGAAGGAAGGAAGACCTTTCAATTGGCCTGACATGTTGGCTCTCTAGCTGGATGGACAAGTAGCAGATGCCTAGTATCTATCCAAGGGTTAGCAAGCAAAGATTTTCATGTACGCTTACATAATTGATGCAATCTATGCCCATCGGCAATTCCCTAGCTTGGGATGGTCATGGACACCTTCAGAAACCTCTGTGCACATCTATTGCAAGTTATTCTTTGAGTGCAGCTTTCGTGGAGTTATAATACAGCTATCAAACCACTTCATCACCCTGGTGTACAAGATGATCTTTGAACATGATCCACCTTGCATGTCATAGGAAGCAATGGAGGCATTGGTAAACATAGCATATTGTTATGACTCACCCCTTGGCACCTTCGTTTGAGTGTATAATGCAGAGAAGGCTTCACATGTGTCACCGAAGTTTTCCATGGACAAGTTGGTCATGCAAGAGGTGCATACCACATCTCGACAGGGTTGTTAGCAAGACTGCACAGGAAGAGGAAGGCACCTTGGCCTTCTCTTCCTTTGTAGATCAGATTGTATGAAATCTAGAATCTGAAGCATGTTGAGGCCGAGACGAAGGAATTCAAGAGATTCACCTTTGGACCAGAAGTTTTAATTCATATGACCTGCATCGCTTAGTGGACTACCACTGTATGAGAGTGTATCATCCTTGGATCCACGAGGCATGTCATTGGCCTAAGGAAGAGCCATGGAGATATTGTTATAACTTCTCAAGGGTCAATGAACCGATCAAAATGGTTGTAGAGTGGTTAGAATCACAAAAGGTAGCAGCATCCTAGAGAGCAGCAACATCAGCAGCAGCAAAGGGCAGCAAAACTGCACTTGACAAAGGCAAGAGGAAGGTTTATGACTGTGCAAAGGCAAAGAAAAGCTACAATTTCAAAGTATATCCTCTTGTATTAAGAGCAGCTTTGGAGATTGAGGAAAAGAGGTGACAGCGCGACCGAAGGACTGCGCAAAGACAAGGGAAGAAACAAAAGCTGGACGAGGTAGATTCAAGAGTTGAAGCAACAACCAAGGGAAGAATAGGAGCTGCGTAGAAAGGAGAAGGAAGCACAGCGGGAACAAGAATAGCAAGAGGTGCAACATGCACACATTGATGAAACTGCGCTAGTACAGGTTATTGATTCATCCAAACAGTTGGCAGATAGCAGAAAGGGTGAGCAGTCGTAGGAGTATGACTTTTCTCAGGAGATTGAACAAATGTTGGAATAGATGGACATGGATGTGGTTCAGCCAAGAGCATAATCAGGATATAGATCTCATTCCCAAGGGCCCAGAGGTCACTCCACCGGCTTCACCAGATCTAGGAACAGAGCAAGTCCCAAGTGATCAAGGAGAAACTGAAATCCTGGATGACAATCCGGACGTAGATGTGAATAACGTATCCTTTGACGAGTCACAACAAAGAGTTGTGCAGTCACGTAAAGTTCCCACTCCATATGTCCATGTATCTCCTGCGTAGTTTAAAGAATGAGTGATCGTGTCTAATGTGTGCAAACATCAAGCTGCATTGGCCGATGCTACAAAGGCATATGCCGATGCCACCAACTAAGGTGTGAGATTCTTGATAGTTGAGAGTGAGTGCATGGCTAAGGAGCTACAAGCGGCCAAGCAGGGAGAAGAGAAAGTTATAGCATCAGCAAAAGCATAGTTGAAGAAACAATATTGAATGAAGTATCATCTCTCGAGATAATCATGTGGAGGTTGTACTTCAGGTTCGTCATCATGCATAATTCGATTGTCCATCTTAATAGTTGGCAACAACGTTGTGCTAGGAGAGAACGCATCTTGTCAAGCATACACACTGTTGTCAATCACATGCATATATGGACAATGAGGTACAAGGGAACCCCATTGTACTTTCCAAAGATGATGAAGCCAAAGGAAGTGGAGTTGAAGGCACGCATCTAGATTCAGATCCAGAACTATGAGGAACTCCCACATCTCATCACCAACTTACAAGCTTCACATGCATGAGTGTTCAGGAGCATGGATGTCATTGTGTGCATGCATGTGATCCCATCCATTATCACACTCACCGAGGTGAAATAAAAGAACCAAGTCCGACTGAAGCTAGACATGTACTTCGAGCAGTTAATGTGCATAACCACCAGCGCAAACTTGCAGATGAGAGCAGACACTATGCACCAGTATGTCATTAGTCCAACTACACTCAATACCATGATGCACATGTTATCTAATGAGTTGGACAGAGATGCCAAATCAGTGTGCTCGGATGCAACAAAGGAAAGAGTTCACTTTTGGAAGCATTTCACCACAGAGTACGCAATCACCATAGCAGACTACCAAGCTTGGCATCAGTTCTCCACCATCGATCATCAAGAGGATGTCGATGAGTTAGTCCTCCCATAGTTGTCCGAGTATTAGTGATGTCTTGTATGGATTACTCAAGCCCATTTTTCTCTCACATGGGTACATGTGTAGATTGTATTGTAAACATGTTGTAAAGTGAAAGACCAAGTGCCAATAGTAGAATGTAAATAGTCATATGTAAGTTGAAGAGTCATGAGGGTAGGCTAAGAGTCACAAAGGGGTATGTCAAGGGTCACCCCACCTTTTTCTATATATAGAACCTCATAACTCATTGTACCAAGATTTTGGGAGCCAAGCTTCTGATAGGTATAACTTAGAGAAGTCTTGGAGTGTATTGTAACAAGCCTTGGCTTCTCCAAAGTGCAGAGCTTGTACATCTCTTTGAAGGAGTAGGTGGTAGTGAATGTAATGTTATGCTATCGGGGCTAGTGGTTGTCATGGTTGTATGTATGATTTGATCTTTCACTCTTTTAATATAACAGAGATAAAAAGTTTCATGCATATATTGTTATTGTAATTCGGCTATCCTAGTTACTTAAATGATGTATGTAGTTGTAATTTACGCATGTATGTATGGACTATTCTGTATGTGTTTGTATGAATCTTATCGAAGCATGTTGTTGATATAACTCGTCACTTTGGATCATCAACTATCTTTCTTTCCATCTCGTGATGTCTTTCAGCTCGTGTGTTCTATTTCAAGCTGTGTGTTATCACAGGCTTCTAAGGGGCACACTCTTCTCCCCTTCCATGTGTTAGACCCTTTCATGCACCTTCCTTGAATTGCTACAAGGTCACACCCTTTCTTCCAACAAGGACATCTTACTTACCTTTCCGCGCAACCATAGTCAAGGCAATACTGTACTACCCACAGCTGGGAATCCTACTCCAAATGGTTTGAGGTCTAGTTGGGACTTCTTACCGGGGAGATCCCCTAACATGTTGGCAGGTCCAGCACTATCAACACATAGGCATAGTATAAGAACATAATATTAATTCATATCCACATGATATTGACCTCGTAGAACTGTTAGGGCTACTCTTCCCACTTGATTCCTCGTAAAACCAAGAACATCTTCATACCATTCACATGCATAAGTAATCATTCCTCCACAAAATGATACCTGATAACCCTGTAAGACAATGAAATACACACATACATATATACATATAACATTATCATAAAAAGAGCATGATCCTTGATGACCTATCAGTCAGCAACATACATACATACATGTATACATATTTAAACATCAACATAAATGTAATCACAATAAAATTACCAGATATCACAAGGTCAAGGTTAAGAGAACTCCCTTTATTCGTGCAAAACATGCACAAAATTGAGAATAATAGTTCCCAACATAGCCAAGGCATCTGATGCCTCAAATCCATTCACCTTACCTTTCTTATTACCTTTCTCATGGTTATCATGCCAGCATCAATTTACCCAAATGAACCCTACCAATCCAACTGGTTGTCATATTCTTGCCTTCAGCTACCCTTATACATGCACCAATCTTCATCTAAGTCTTACATTACATGTTGGGTTTCATTTAGCTCTCCCCGAGCTTCATTAACTTTCCTCTTTCCCAACCAATTCACAATACCCTCAAAACATAAAAGGAAAGAACAAGAAACAAACGAGAAGAAAACAATGGAAAACCAATAGAAATACAATACCACAAATAAAGTAGCATGTCCATGCATGAGACATAAACAAAATTGCAACTCAAGTGAAAAAAAACCACAAAATGCTGAAAGTACAAAACTAGAAACAAACACCATGACTCAATGGTTCCTGGCACTTCCAAAGGAAAGCTCAGCCTGAGCCTTCTTTAAGATTTCATGGCAGTCTCTTTTTCCATGCAATCCCCTACGTCATATTGCCATAAACACACAATTGTTAGTGTATAAATAAACATAAAAATATATCAGTTACCTTACCTTGTTGTTCCAAGAACGCAACTTGTAACTGAACATGTACATACATCGTCTCTTAAGGGGCTCCAATTCCTTGAAGAATCCAACCATAACTAAAAACTAGTTTTTATATCTGGCAAATACATGTTCATGAATCTAGCACAAATCCACATAATGTTAGACAAAATAAAGGTTAATAAGGCTTTATGTATTCATGCAAAGAACTCATTTATTTGGAACTGTGGTTTCCAAACATAGCCAAAGGAATTCTCATCCAATTCCTTTCTTTCACCTTTTCCTGTTGCAATTGGGTCTTATTATGTGTTGTCACATCACCCGACTATTAGTTATATAAATAAATTAACTGTTACCTTGTCACACTAATACCAAGCATGTTTCCCTGCAATTGTTCACAAATGTCAGTTGCATGTTCCAAACATCAAGACATCGTGTCTATTAATTTGAAATCATCCATTACCAATACTAACAACTATGTCATAATCAACTCACAACCATGAGTAATAATACTACAACTAGCACCCACTTGCACTCAAGTACATATCGGTTATCTCAGCACATATTGTGTTAGTACAACCATATTAAAATAGGATCATTCCTTCATGTAATCTATAGACACATACTCATATCATGCAATTAATCAAACATTCAAATGGCATGTAAACATACCATGATAAACCAAATAGACAACATAATCAAGTTCATTCCTCAATGTATTTTAGGGAAGGCTATCACATCTGCACAAGTCATTCCATATTAGTAAGACACAATATCACAAATATATCGACTCATACTTGAATATCATAACCATAACCATCTGCATAGGCCAATCCAAATTATTACGATACATATAGCATCAATATCTTAAATGCAATGACCATAATCATCATGTGTATGAATGCAATCCATATAACAACAAGTTATTATCATTCATGACTATCTGACGCATGTTCATATGACCGCACTGATTAACTAACATCTATCATGCATGTAACCATAAAAAAATAGAATGACAAGCATGTACATAACCATAATTCTTATAACAACCATTAACCAACATACATGCATGGCCAACATACAAACTTGTATGACGATCTTCTCTTACCCCGAGGTTCAATGTTGCAACCTCGCTTTGATAATATGCATCTCCAGCTCCATCTCAATCAACACATCAGCATCATAGCATACCAACATCATCATCATGACACAAACTACATACAATGACCTCATGCATGACAACCATCACCATGAAAATGCATACATAACAACATGCATCTATCCCATCCAATTCAAGTGTTTGAACCTAGAAGCTCTGATACCACCCTGTGGTATCAGATATCAGCCAAAGAGAATGGAAACTTGCTCTGATACCACCCTGTAACCACCCCTCCCACATTACCCAGTTTTACCATCCTTCCAATGTAAGCATGAGATGAAAGGAAGTGGAGCTGACAATTAACTACATACTAACATCCTACGGGGGCTATGGGTCACTCACGAGATGAAAAACCACCGCAGGTGGCCAAAGCCTAAGTTGGACCCCCTTTTTTCTACCCTGGGCCCACAACCACACCCACAACGAGGCCTCCATGCTACTGGAGGCCTTCAATCACATGCACAACATTGCATCCATGTGGTTGTAGCCCAATTTCTTCAATTTTAAGGATGTGGTCCTGGGACCAGTGCCACCTTTTCAGGCCTGCCTCCAGACCACTGCCCAAAATTTCCTAAGACTTTCCATAATCATATCTAACATGTAAACCAAGCTAAACATTCAATCTCAACTCAAAACTTGACCTAGACTAACCATAACATACTATGCATTTTGTCAAACACATAGAAAACATGTAAACTATAGGTCATGAATGCATATTTGATCATAAAAGTCTGAGATTCATCTGAGAATCACCGAGAAGGTCTCATGCCCTCTAATAATAGCTACAATAACATTTGTTAGTCCATTCATTCATCAACCATTCATATATTAATCAAACATGTCAAGATCCATAGACAATATACATCATATAACCAACATATAACCAGAAAATAACCAGCATATAAACCAACAAATAACCAGCATATAAACCATGGAAACTCGACCATAATATCACTATCATAATCAATACATATGCTCATAGATCACAATAGAAAATACTTCTTATTAACATATAAAAATGCCAACCAAGTCAGGGACTTCCACGTTCCACCTAACCATAGATTGGGTTGAACCAAATCTCTCTTTCAACCAATCACCCCCGCACCATATTCCAAGTGTGAATGTGGGATTTCATTGAAAAAACCAACAAAATCAAACCAAGGCATCTAGAGGCTAATCCACATCAAATATCAACCAGTGATTCCACCTCACGATTAGACATCACTAACACTAACTAGATCAGTCTCTACCCAAGCTGTTTAGGACTCTGGAAACTAGTAACTCAACCCACATCCTTCCAGGACTCTAGAGAATTTGTCCAACCTAGCTCCAAGGACTAGTAATTCAACCCACCAAGGGCTCCAGAGCATTTGTCCCAACCTAGGATCCAGGACTAGTAACTCAACCCAAGTTGTTCCAGGGCTTTCGAAATGTTTGTTCCAACCCACATCCATAAGGAATTATGAGCACCAACCAAAAAAAAATCAAGTGGAAAAACCCACAACCCCAAGGTTATTCAGGAAATGGCAAGGCAAGGCTAAAACCATTATCAATCCAAGAAATCCTCCATGCCAATGACTGTGCATAACTAGAAAACCACATGCATCTACCGTGCATCCATAAATGAACAAGGAAATCACACATGCAACCTATTACCTGCAAAGCAATCCAGTTGTAGCTATTGATCCACCTATTCCCTTGCTTTCCCACTTCCCGTTGTCTTCTTTCTCCAAACCAATGTTTACTAAAGTGCTCCAAGAATGCTACAAGAATACTCTAAGCATGCAAGAGTATGAGAGAATCATAGAATAAATGAGAGAGCTAAATATTGAACTTAAAAATAAAAATAAAAGTCTATGAGTTGATCCCTATAAGCCTTTTTATCAATGAGGCCTCTATTTTCTTCATTTTTCCTTCAATTTTCCTCTCGTGCAAATATGTGTATCTTCACCTTCTTTTTCTCCTATTTTCATTTATTTTCATAATTAAAATGCTAATTAATGCTACTTTTCCTTCACCAATGCCTTTGTCAATTCCCTTAACCATAATAAACCGAAAGTGACACCCACTAGGATTTTTTTCCCACCATTCAGCTTGGAATACATGTCACATGACCTTGGTCTTATTTTTTTTTTTTACATGGAAAATAAATCAGGGGTTGTTACAGCTGTGGTGGGTTTGTGTGTCAAATCACTTACCACATGGGCCTATGTGAGGCAACCATGTGGAGGTCATGATGATGTTGCAGGTTGTGATTGACCTAGATTTAAAGGGCCATAACTTTTGATTCGTAAGTCGAATTGATGTGAAATTACACCATTGGAATCGTCTCAAAGAGATGAATGCAACGATGTTTTTTATTTGAAATTCTAGAAAATTCAAAAAAATAAAAATAAAATTAACTCATATTCCCATAACTGTACTTTGGGAGTTGGGTCAGCAGAGTAACCACCTCCTTCCAACTTTGGTTGGTTTTAGTGTTAGGAGGGGGGTGTTTACAGTCCTGGATTTCCTTTATTGATTCACAATGCATAACCTTGAAAAATTATGATCTTATCAGTCCCCCCTAGAATGGCATACATAACCTTTGAATTACTTTCATAGAGTTTTTTCCAACCAGATATGTTGGAGTAGAGGCTAGTAGTTTGCATTCATTTAAAACAACTTGTCAAATAGAAACTCGTTGTGCTTGTAAGAACAATATCACCCTTATGCACCAAAAGGAATAATTTTGTCCATCAAATAATGGAAGACCCTGTTTGGTGTATGATGCTTTCTTTTCCATGAGTCTCACTAAGATCTACCTTTTAGTTGTCAAGTTGCTTATGAATGAATATGTTATAATACCAATTGTTGGAATATTCAACAATACTGAGAGGGGGGGTGAATCAGTATTAAAAAATTTCAACTTCAAAAAACTGTAAATGCATCCACAAATACAAAGCAAAGCATGTAAAATATAGAGCCTAGATATTTTTATGTGGAACACCAAAGTGGGATAAAACCACAAAATTATTTTTGTTGACACCTAATCTTTGGAATTAGGTGCATCCATGTAAATATTGTAAATAAAAAATAAGGAGAATTAGAAGTTGAAGAGACACTGGGAGATGAAACCCAAGAGTCTCTCCCTCCATGTATATATCTATGATCAATCCTAATGCCAAAATATAATTCACTTTGAGGAGTTACCTCCTCGCTTGACATGGTATCAGAGCTAGCTCCCAAAATTAGTTGTTCTGTTGTAGCTCTTGTCATTGTCTGCCATTATTCTCTACCATCTGCCCCTCTCCTTTGATAGAAAATCTATCTTGATTCTTTGTCCTGCCATTCTTTGTTCTTTGTTCTCCTATATGTTGAATCAGAGTCGTATGGTATGTTTCCTTTGGTACATAGTGCGTGGATACTATGTTATGGCATAAGTGTTGCGTCGTTGGGCTACGAGCTCAAGTTTTTCTAAAATTGAAAGTGATTTTCATCTGAATTCCTCTTGCTGCATGAATTTAGAAACCATTTCACCCTATGTCTTTTCACTTACCCTAGGCATGCTTATTTACCATCTCTTCATTGTGGTGAGTGTTTCATTTGTTCACAAACTTATACTATAGGTTGTGGGCTTCCGGGAGGTGTTGTTGTTGTTTTTATTACCAACAAGCTAGCCCATCAAGATTGATGCACAACTATCTCTTGGTCTCGCGCATAGACGATAGCGACATGTTTGTAGTGGTGTCGGGTCTTTGAGTGGGTGTTTGTGAGCATACAGTTCATGTGTATCAATGTAAATTGAACAACACTCTGTTAAACATATAAACAACCTGAGATGTAATAATGGGTAATACAAAAGCTCGTTCAAGACCCTTGTATTACGGTGCATAAGCAGTGCATAGACAGTGTCTGTGACGGTGCCGAAGTGACTATGGGCGTAGTATTTGAATGTGGTTTACACTGACTGTGTCCGCCTTTATTCTTTATGGGTCTCAGACTTGGTCCCTCCATGCAAGAAAATAAAATACTTTTCACACCCAGTGAGTTTCGTTGAATCCCCTGGCATATTGGTATATCAATTCCATATATTGACTCCTCCTCATTTTGTATGTTAGTATATCAATTCCATAATTCCGTTTTGTATGTTGGTATACGTTGACTCCACCATATATGGTATCACCTCCATGCTATCCATAACACGTTGAATGGTATTATAGTTATCGTACTACTCTTAGCACTTGATTATATCTCTGCAGTAATATATATAATCTTAGCACTCGATTATGTCTCTGCAGTAATAT